>CM048750.1:161063548-161226048 GCA_026315105.1 Locusta migratoria
AAAGGGAGATCAGGGCTGGGCTGGACTCTGGTCACAGATGAATCAAGATTTTGTGTTCAACTGGACAATGGTCGGTACCCTCATTTGAAGAAAATGTGGAACTCTGAACAATCCTGATTATGTTCAGGAAACATCACCTTATCATGATGGTGGACGAATGGTGTGGCCAGGAGTCGGTATTGGCGCACATTAAGAACCTCTGTGTTTCAGATTGGTGCTTTGACTGCTCAGAGGTATAGAGACGAGATCCTTCAATATTTTCTTGTGCCCTATGCTGTGCCATGGGAGATGGATTCCTTCTGTTAGATGATAACACTCATCCCCACTGAACTGCACTGGTGGACAACATGCTTGAAACTTTGGGAATTGAATGAAGTGACCAGCTTGTTCACTGAACTTAAACCCAATTCATCATGTCTGGGAGGCTCTTGGCAGACACATTCCAACCAAACCAGCACCTCTCACAACACTTGCAAGACTGTATATTGCATTCATGGAAGAATGGCCAAGTATCTCTCCAAAAGCTGATTGATAACCTCATACTGTCGATGCCATGGAGGTGTGCAACTGTACTGGCTATTTAATGTGATCACACATCACATTACAGGACAATGTGAACGACTTTTTTTTAACTGTTATGGTAGCCTTGCTCTATGTAAATGCCATGTAAAGCTCATAAAATAGTTGAAGATTACTTACCAGATGAAGGAGCACAGGTAGTGATAGTAACAAACAAAACACACACACTCACACTAAAATGCTAGCTTTCACAGCCTAGCTGCTTCTTCAGGCAGAAGGGAAGGAGAGGGAAAAAGAAATGATGAGGTTTTAAGGAAGTGGGTAAGGAGCCATTCCAATCCCAGGAGAGGAAAGACTTACCTTGGGGGGAAAAAAGGAGGGCGTGTGTATTTGTTTACCCTCTTTTTCCCCCCAAGGTAAGTCTCTCCTCTCCCGGGATTGGAATGGCTCCTTACCCACTCCCTTAAAACCCTCATCATTTCCTTCTCCCTCTCTTTCCCTTCTGCTTGAAGAAGGAGCTAGGCTGCGAAAGCTAGCATTTAGGTGTGTGTGTGTGTGTGTGTGTGTGTGTGTGTGTGTGTGTGTTTTAGTTTTATTTATTACTATCACTACCTGTGCTCCTTCGCCTGGTAAGTAATCTTCATCTACTTTTTATAGATATTTTTTTTCCTGCTAGGAATCTATAATATTCATAAAAGAGTTGATATCGTACTTTATCTCACACAAATTAAAATTGTAACCAACGTGCAAATAAAATAAGTAACCTTATGTATATGTATGATATCTCATCTGATTCCTTAACTGTTTTGAGCAATGTAAATTAACTTTTAACAGAGTATTACTTTCAATATGTAACATCTATCTTTGACTTTTTTAAACTACTACTTTCCTCTATAATAGCCACTTTGTTGCTGTTGTGATGAAAAATAGAATTCAATGTATACATACTGACACTAAATTAAAATGAACAATTGATAATAACTGTACCTGTTGTAGGGCACAATTGTTATTTATTGTATTAATATTATTATTCTCCAAGATTCCATTTATTTTCTAACTTCTTTTATTTCCACTTAACTGGTTCAAAATACAAACTGCCATCTTCAGAACTTGTGAAATAATTTACAAAATATGACTATCACCCCTAGAATGAGAACAGTTGGGCACAGTATGAGCTATTGATAGTTCACATATTTCAGTTTATCCTTACGGAAAGCCTGTGCAGTGCTGCTGTCTTGAGATGTGCTCTCATTGTGGGGGTGAGAGACATACTTCTTAAATTTTTGCACAAGATCTGAAAACAGCAGCTTCTCTGTTGAACTGGTTAGTTGAAAATAAAAGAAGTTATAAAATAGAAAGTGATCCTAGTTGGTCAATATGAAAATAAAAAAAGTGATTCTGGCAGAATAATATTAAATAACACTACTAAATAAAAACAAAGATGAATGTAAAGATGGAACAGAATTTGTACATATTCATTCTTAATGAAATCAGAAAATAATTTGAAACTCTGAAATTTTTTCCTATAATTTTGTCCAAATGTAGTTCACACTGTATTATTTTTCTTTCACATGTAATACTCCAAACTGTTTTCCAGCTTCTTCCCATCAACAGTATATCATTCTTCATTTCCCCCCTAAATATTGATCTTAGCAGTTAAAAAAGTAATTTTATACTTATTGAAAATTGACTAGACCCGAATAACTTGTTAAATAAGTTTTACATAACAGGTAATCTTGAACAGTATTCACTGCTTTCCATTTCTTTACATGCTAATGTCATTGAGAAACTGGCCAGTGTTAAAAACAAAAATCACTCAGTATGTATGACTTTCAAAAAATTGTATTGTTTTGCAATAAGTTAGTCAAAAAAGTGAATACATTAAAAACTGAAAGAGTAATGTAATAATTTAATGAATGTGTCAAATTGACATGTTGATTCTTAGAAACTCTCTCTTTCAATGTTTCAGAGAGCTGACTACTCATAAATACACCTCTAAAATAAACTACTAAGGTTTTCACTGCACATTTAAATTTAAAGAGCAAAAGGCTTGGCTCCAATATATATATATATATATATTATATATACGTAAAAAATAGATGAAGTACACTTACCAGGCGAAAGGGCACAGGCAGTAATAGCAACAAATAAACACACAGACACACACACACACAAAAATGCTAGCTTTCGCAGCCTAGCTGCTTCATCAGGCAGAAGGGAGGAGAGGGAAAAGGAAATGATGAGGGTTTTAAGGAAGGGGGTAAGGAGCCATTCCAATCCTGGGACAGGAAAGACTTACCTTGGGGGAAAAAATGGAAGGTAAATAAATGCACATACACCCACACATTTACACAGACACAAGTACACTTAGGCAGACGTACTGTAGAACTGTAGAAAGCAAAGAAGTTAGAAGTCAGACAGAGATGCCACTTGAGGCAGAGGCTCTGTCCAGAGAACCAAGGCAAAGATGTTAAGATGGTGGGTGGGAATTCGAATTTAGCGGAGGTTAAGACCAGGTGGGCAACGGGAAGAGAGAATATGCTGAAGGGCTAGTTCCCATCTCCGGAGTTCTGAAGGATTGGTGTCAGTGGGAAGTATCCAGATAACCCGGACGGTGTAGCACTGTGCCAAGATGTGCTGGCCATGCACCAAGGCATGTTTAGCCACAGGGTGATCCTCGTTACCAACAAACACTGTCTGCCTGTGTCCATTCATGCGAATGGACAGTTTGTTGCTGGTCATTCCCACATAGAACGCTTCACAGTGCAGGCATGTCAGTTGGTAGATCACGTGGGTACTATCGCAAGTGGCTCTGCCTTTGATCGTGTACACCTTCCGGGTTACGGGACTGGAGTAAGTGGTGGTGGAAGGGTGCATAGGGCAGGTTTTACAACGGGGGCGGTTACAAGGGTAGGAGCCAGAAGGTAGGGAAGGTCTTTGCCTTGGTTCTCTGGACAGAGCCTCTGCCTCAAGTGGCATCTCTGTCTGACTTCTAACTTCTTTGCTTTCTACAGTTCTACAGTATGTCTGCCTAAGTGTACTTGTGTCTGTGTAAATGTGTGGGTGTATGTGCATTTATTTACCTTCCATTTTTTCCCCCAAGGTAAGTCTTTCCTGTCCCGGGATTGGAATGGCTCCTTACCCCCTTCCTTAAAACCCTCATCATTTCCTTTTCCCTCTCCTCCCTTCTGCCTGATGAAGCAGCTAGGCTGCGAAAGCTAGCATTTTTGTGTGTGTGTGTGTGTGTGTGTCTGTGTGTTTATTTGTTGCTATTACTGCCTGTGCCCTTTCGCCTGGTAAGTGTACTTCAGCTATTTTTTACATATATTTTTCCTTTTAGGAATTTTTCCTCTATATATATATATATATATATATATATATTTTCCCAAGGTAAGTCTTTCCTGTCCCGGGATTGGAATGGCTCCTTACCCCCTTCCTTAAATCCCTCATCATTTCCTTTTCCCTCTCCTTCCCTTCTGCCTGATGAAGCAGCTAGGCTGCGAAAGCTAGCATTTTTGAGTGTGTGTGTGTCTGTGTGTTTATTTGTTGCTATTACTGCCTGTGCCCCTTCGCCTGGTAAGTGTTCATCTATTTTTTACGTATATATATATATATATATATATATATATATATATATATATATATATATATATATGTGTGTGTGTGTGTGTGTGTGTGTGTGTGTGTGTGTGTGTGTGTGTGTGTGTGTGTGTGTGTGTGTAATGTTAAAATGCGAGGATTCCCCCCAAACATTTTGCAAAAACATCTTCATTTCTCTATATAGAACCTTTAAACTTGATACACTGATGCAACAATGTTCAATAGCTATCATATTTTGTTGGCAGTGAGAGCTGTTAAAGGCCCACAAAACAGTCATCATCTGTAGACCTCTTCCTATTGAGCAAATCCTTCATCATCAAGCTTTTTCTTTAACTTCAGGAATTGTAAATAAGACAGAGCTAAATCTAATAATGGAAAGTCCAGGTTGGAATGTCAGTAATGTGAAGATAGTTGCAACTCACCATAAAGACAACTGCTGAGCTGCATACAGCCATGGAAGGAAGAATAAAATAAATAATAATCTCGTAATTTTAAAAGCTTTGGCCACATCCTTAGAGAGTGAAAACACATCAGTTACATAATCACTCAAGTACAACTCGTGCACACATGACCGCTCTTTCTGGCCAATGTGCCCTTAAAGTTAGTGGGGAAGGAGTAAGATGTACAGCAAGGTTGGGATAGGCATTCCATACCGACTGGCCAAGCACAGAGGCCTTGATAGATAAGAATGTGAGATGCAAACTGCAAGGCAGTAGAGGAGGTGCAGATGGTTAAAAAATGTATTTAAAAAATAGGTGACACACTGTTGGAAAAAGAGACCTGAATTGAGAGGAGACAGGTGTCTTTAGATTAGTTTACTTTAGGTTGAGCCCAGGATGGTTGTGGGACCATAGAATGTGTTGTAAGGGCAATTCCCGTCTGCACAGTTCAGAAGAGCTGGTGTTGGAGGGAGCAACCAGATGGCTTGGGTTGTGAAGCAGCCATGGAATCAAGCATGCTATGCAACAGGGTGGTCTATCTTTCCCATCTCACTTTTATCCACAGTTTGACAGTGGATTTGTAGTTGTACCAATGTAAAAGATAGCTGCCATCCATTCCACATCAAAGCATTCCTTCCATACAGCCTTGCCACACACTGACACGATACTTGCAGTGATAATTGCAGTCGGCGTCTCCTATGAAGGCAGCCCAGTTGTCAGCCGCTCTGTGCATCCCTCTCCATTACTGCAATGACAATCAATAACGTCCATTTTGTATGCGCGTGACTGGCCGTGAGTTAAACAATGTTTCTCAAGCAGGCTCCACTGTTGGCACTCGGCCGTAGCTTCTCCCCTTCACGCTTTCTTATGACACCACCTAAGACCTCACAAAGGCCTATACAGACAGGCAATTCCCCCACCCCCACCCCTAGATCTAGCCTGCAAACAGATTTTCTGCGCCATATCTCCAAGCACCACTAACCCTCCGTAACCAGCCACAAAGGACTGCCCCCCCCCCCCCCCCCCCTTCTTAGCCAATATCACCCCAGACTGTAACAACTGAACAATTCTCTTTGTCAAGGCTTTGATTCTCTGTCATTATGCCATGAAAATAGACATCTTACCAAAGATCCTTCTGACCCCTCCTAAAGTGGTGTTCTGTTGCCCACCCAACATTCACCTACCAGCAATTCTTACTCCACCTCTACCAGTCTTATCCTACACAACTCTAAAAGCAACCATGTGATTTACCAATTCTGCTGCATTCATTGCACAGCCTTCTACGCTGGTATGACTACCAACCAGATCCCCATCAGAATGAATGGCCGCTGTCAAACTGGACAAAAGCAAGATGGACTATCTTATTGTACATGCAACTGAGTGTAACAGTCTCAATTTCAGTAGCTGCTTCGCAACCCAGCACATTTGGATAGTTCCATCCAACATCAGCTCTTCTGAATTGTGCAGATGAGAATTATCCTTATAGCACATTCTACAGTCTTGCAACTATCCTAGCCTCTACCTAAGCTCAGTTATCTCTCTACTCCATGTCTAATAGTTCCCAATTCATGTTTCTTTTCAAACTGAGTGCCCTCTCTTTCTGTATTATTTTTTAACCATATGCACCTCCCCTCTTCTGTCTCCTGCTACTACTTTTTAAGCTGTATCACTTATTCCCATCTAGCAGTGTCTTCACACTTCACCAGTTCGGTGTCTAATATACTACTCCTACCACATCCCTACATCTTTCACCTTCCCAACGTCTCACCCCACTCAGTCAGCTTGCCAGTTGGGCCATAATGGCCAGAGATATCAATTGTATGCCTGAGTAATTGTTGTAATGTTTTCTCTGTCTGAAAATTTAAAATTTGTGGGAAAGTAATTGACGTTCATACCTTTTACATTAGTTGTATAATGCTTTATTTATTTAGAATGAGCTCATTTCGGCTTTTATTGTCATCATCAGGCTTTCTGTAATACAAATGAGGTAATTAGTAACTACATTTAGATAAGTTGTCACATATAAATTTTTTATGGCTATTACATTTAATTTTTCTTAGATTTAAGGTAAATTTTTACGACGCTTCTTGCCGGGCTCCAATGCTTATGTTGGCAACAGATGAACAATGAAGTCTAGAATTGCATTGATATTTTTCACGAGCTACAGAGAGAATGTTATTACTGCCCGTTTCACTCGCAGCAAAATTAATACTGTACCTGCTCTATAGTTGACAGTTTCTTGTATGTACCCTTGTCCGTTCAGAAAAACATTATTTTCGTTTAATTGAAGTTGTCACAAAAAAACATTTATTTGTAATTTCAGTTGCCATCATTACCATTGGTGCCAACATAACCACTGCAGCCCGGCGAGAAGCATCATACAATTTAACCTAGATTTAATGTTGTTCTTATTGCTGTCCTTTCTGATTAAGAAGTTACTGATTTTATTCAATTATTATCAGCTTATATGCCTGTAACAGACTTCTTATTTTCTGCCTCAGTAAAAATGACAGCTAGAGTCAAAGTGTTTCAGTAACATTATATGTTTACATAGTTAGCCAGAGATCACTGTAGTTATCAGCTAATTTATGTTGTTACTATAGAATAAATAACTATGGCATGTTTGTGACTATCCATTTTTGTAGCTGAAAATATGAATAAAATTTTCAATGTATTTTTTGTGTTTTAGCTCTGTTTGCTCAGTGAGTAAATTTAGGGGATCTATGTAGGCATGTGAATATAATTAAATTTCTTCAAGGATATTCATGATTGGACCATTGATGTGAAGAATGTTCACTGTTTCATTTATGGCCCTCATTTCATGTTTCTTAGTTTGTAGGTGTTGATAAAACATAGCTGGATTGTTTTTGGTGTTTATGGAGCGTTCTTTATATCTAATTTCAAAGTTTCTGCCAGTCTGCCCTATATAAACTTTGTGACGTGTTACATACAATTTTGTGCTGGTCGTGCACCAAGGCGTGTTTAGCCACAGGGTGATCCTCATTACCAACAAACACTGTCTGCCTGTGACCGTTCATGTGAATGGACAGTTTGTTGCTGGTCATTCCCACATAGAATGCTTCACAGTGCAGGCACATCAGTTGGTGAATCACGTGGGTACTATCGCAAGTGGCTCTGCCCTTGATCGTGTACATCGTATTGGTGGAAGGGTGCATAGGGCAGGTTTTACAACGGGGGCGGTTACAAGTGTAGGAGCCAGAAGATAGGGAAGGTGATGTGGAGATTTCATAGGGATGAACTAGGAGGTTACGGAGGTTAGGTGGGCGGCGAAAAGGCACTCTCGGTGGAATGGGAAGGATGTCGTGAAGGATGGATCTCATTTCAGGACAGGAGTTAAGGATATTGTGTGTGTGTGTGTGTGTGTGTGTGTGTGTGTGTGGATTGGAATGACTCCTTTTCTACTTTCTTAAAACCCGTATCCTTCCCTTTCTCCCCTCCTTCCCTCCTCTTTTCCTGAAGAATCTACCAGCGGTGGCGAAAGGTTGTATGTGTGTGTCGACGGGCCTGTGCTTTGGGTAAGTCATCCGTTTATATTATAGACGAAAAATTCCTAGCAGGAAAAATTATATATAAAAAAATAGACGAAGATTACTCGCCAGGTGAAGGAGCACAGGTGGTGATAGTAGCACCAATAAAACACACACACACACACACACACACACACACACACACACACACACACACACAGTGCTAGCTTTCGCAGACTAGCTGCTACGTCAGGCAGAAGGAAAGGAGAAAATTGGCTTTCTACAGTATGTCTGCCTAGGTGTACTTCCGTCTTTGTCAATGTGTGGGTGTGTGTGTATTTGTGGTATTTGTGTACCTTCCTTTTTTTCCCCCAAGGTAAGTCTTTCCTGTCCCGGGATTGGAATGACTCCTTACCCACTCCTTTAAACCCTCATCATTTCCTCTTCCCCCTCCTTTCCTTCTGCCTGACGAAGCAGCTAGGCTGCGAAAGCTAGCAGTGTGTGTGTGTGTGTGTGTGTGTGTGTGTGTGTGTTATTTGTGCTACTATCACCACCTGTGCTTCTTCGCCATTGTGATATATATGCAGAAAGGACAGCAATAATAATGTCATTAAATCTAAGTAAGTTAAATGTAATAGCCATAAAAAATTATATATGACAGCTTATCTAACTGTAGTTACTAATTATAAATTACCTCATTTATATTACAGAAAACCTGATGATGGCAATAAAAGCCGAAATGAGCTCATTGTAAATACACAATTATGTCACTGCCTTTTTTATGTGGCTGCCTGCGGTTCGACAATCATCTTTATGGAAACTTGCTCCTATCCTCACATTATTAACAGCACTAAATCTGACAAATAAGATACATGAGGGACCTATTTGCACATTGACTGATAGATGTTGGCCCTAACAATAATGGATCTCTAAACTGGTATACTGTTGTGGTAAAATAAAACTATCTTTTTCACTAATTGTGACTATTTCTTCTTGAGTTCATTCATGCAAATGGTGCAGTTCACCACATTTGTTGCCCTTTCATTTGGGAGCTAATCAATGAAAATTATTCTTTGCACATCCAGAAACAAACAAACAAACAAAAAATCTGATGCCATGATGTGAACTGCCTGATGGTACTGCTATAGCTATATTTGGAGTTGATTCTCCAATTTCAATCCGTTATTTTGACTGTTTCTTCATCTCATATGTAAAATTATGGTCACATTTAATTCATGTTTATGAATTGACACCAAATCCCAGATTTTTCCAGTGAAACATTGAACAATCAACCGAAACATCTTCACATTGCTGTTTTTGTTCCACTGTAAGTAAACACAGGTCTCAAACAGCCAAACTGTTAGTTAGTATGAGATGTAAATCACTTTTTGAAATGTCTATAATGTCTGCTATCTTGTACACTTGCAGTCAAGGTCATCCAGTCCCCTCAAATTGTTGTCATTTCATTTGGTCAACCATCTTGGTTGGTTTTATGGCCCAACATTTTGCTGTTATAAAAAAAGGCACAGATTACTCCAGAGAATCTAGCTCAGATTTGACATTAGTTTGGTACGATATTTCATATGAAAGTATTGTATCATATAATGATAACCAGTTTTAACCATGTTTACACTAATTTGCTGTGAAGAGGTGGAATTATTTCAGTCAGACAACAGTAAACAAACAGCAAAGGGCTAATTCAACAATCAAAGCCCCATCAGACTGAATTAATACGGGTGAATGTGTTGACATGGAATTTATTATTGATTAAAATAATCTGCACCATACTTAAATTGACACATTTTAATATGCAGCAAGTTGTGCACTACATGATTCAAACAATTTCAATTTTTTTTTCTCAATAATTTGCTGTGTAAATAAGGATAGGTGGACCACCTTTTCTACTCCTCCATCTTTTTCATTCTCTTTAAACCGGTGGTTCGCATTTATGAGAAACATCTATGTCTGCCTCTGTGGTCTCATTCAGAGAGGTGACCAAAAAGAAATCGTACAGTACATAAGAGCTTCTCGGATTTGCGAGACCATTGCACTGGTGTATACACTGCTTATGAGGTGGATTGTGAAGTATGGATGTAGATAAACAAATGTAAGCTGTATTTACATAGAAATATAGGTCTGTCAGTACAGTATATGATCATGCAATAGCAGGACAAATACTGGAAGCAGTTATTTCCACAAAATATCTAAGAGTACACATAGGAAGCGATTTGAAATGAAATGACCGTATAAATTAATCTTGGGTAAGGCAGAAAACAGACTGAAATTCGCTGTAAAGACTCTTCAGGAAGTGTAGTTCGTCAACATAGGAAATAAGATAAAAACACTCATTCGGCCAATGCTTCAGTACTTCTCATGAGTGTGGGGTCCACGCCAGGTAGGGTTGATAGATATGTAAAGAACATCCAATGGAGAGCAGGGAGCTTTGTTACGGGCTCATTTAGTAAGTGTGAAAGTCTCACAGAGATTATTAGTGGCAGGCACTGGCACAGAGACGTTCTTTGTCATGGTACAGACTTCTAGCAAGGTTCTGAGAGTGTACGTTTCTCAGAGAGTCAACTAATATATTGCTTCCTCCTATCTATATCGTGGGAAAGGACCACAAGAATAAAATTAGAGATATCAAAGACCACACACAGGCACAATGGCAATTGTTTTTCTGTGATCCATACACAACTGGAATAGGAGGAGGAAGTGACTATGGTACACAAAGTACCCTCCACTGCACAGATGTAATTTTGCCGATTATCTAAGATTTCATTTGGTTCCATATTTTATTTACAATGTTTTACTTCATTTAAGGACAGACAAAGCTGACTGTGGCTTTACATGTCAGCAGGTGACATTATCATTTCTCTTCATTTAAAAATTAAAATACCTAATAGTACAGAATAATTCATAAAAGACAACTTGCCCTGCATATTCTACATTACACTGGTGTCTTCAGGTACTCAGACTGTGATGTCGAGGCAAGTTTGTTTAGTCTCTGATGTGGAAGGCTAAAAATTTTCTCTGTCATGAATTTGGCAGAATGGTCATTTGACCTTTGTCTGTTTTCTCTATTTTGATTGCTAGCTGTGTTCCATCTGAGGTAAAATAATTTTTTTTATCATGGTTGTTGACACTTTTAATTAGGAAACAGTGATCAGTCATAAATTTTGATACTGAGGGTAAAAAACCTATAAGTCTAGGTTCCAATAAATATATTTTTTGTGGTGGCCAGTTTCAGCTCATCAAGCCACCTTCAGAACGTGCAAAAAAATCACATCAGAAAATAACAACAATATATTTTGCAGAATAAATTAAAATTTCCATAAAATATTTATAAACTGTTACAAGTGAGAAGCAGTACAAAAGTGACATCAGTGTGCATACCATTAAAACACCATAACAGCTGAACTCCTTATTAAAATGTTCTTTTAAAATAACTTCCTACATTGCACTGATTGCCATTGTTCCTCAAATAGAAGGAATTTCAGCTGTAACATATACATTAAAATAAGGAGGTTGCAGTGAGAATAAGAGACCGTGAACATCAAATTAACTGCTAGACCAATATGAAATGTTGAAGATAACATCTTACCTAAGATAAAAGTGATGCACTTTTTTGTCAAATGATATCAAATTGCTTCAAACAATGTGGTATGGTAATGTTACAGTATAATATGACAAAATGTACTATGTGGCTATTTTCTTATGCAATTTTTTTTTTACCTTACCTTAGATCTGAGGATAGCTCGATGAGTCGAAACTGGTTATCACAAAAAAATTTAAATAAAGAAATAAAATTTAATTGGTTCCTAGACCTATAAAATTTTTATCCTAAATATCATAGTCATTTTATCCAGAATACTATTTTATGGATTCTGTAATGTTCTGTACATTTATATTTTCATTTATTGCAACTTCTCTTGTGCGCTAGTCATCTTAGTTTACATATGGGAGGTTCAGATCTCTTTCCATTTGGTATATGGATTAAATTTAATGCAAAAGTTAATGCTGATATTTTCTTTGCAAGTCATTTGGAATTTTTACACTTGGAAACATTTTCTAGTCCTCAACAAAAAACAGTTGTTAACATCAGATAAATAAATAAATAAATAAATAAATAGCACTTTCTGGAAGTTCTTCATAAGTAGACATTCATCCATTTAGTAATTTAATCTTCCTTTGGTGTGGACGCCATTGGAGAGCAATTGGAAAAGGTAGTGTACAAAACTTTTTACTATCCATTGTGCCTTTGTTGATAGATTTTGAAACTGAAGACGGTGAGTCAGATGGAACAAGCAACACAGCTGCTTTGTGGAGGGAGGAAATACGGAAGAGATATGAGCAGGAATCCCAGTTCATTGCTGAACTACGAGCCAGAAATTTGGGAAATGGGCAAGAATTTGAGGAGAAGGTTTGTTCTGCTAGTTACCACTGAATCTGAAATCTCTTTCACTACTTCCTTATGTCCTTACTCTTCTTTATTTTATATGTGCCAGGCATCAAACGAAGCAAAAGGTGCGGGTGATGAGTCTGACTATGAACAACGACAAAATGTAAGTGTATCATAAAAATATGTCTATTTTTTTATTGTAGACCTCTAGCATTAATTATCACATAAGCTTACTCACAACCAAATTCTAGTATTTATAGATAATTAAGGTGATGCTGGGATACACACCTGGCCCCCAGTCCCCTCACCCATCCCATGTCCCTCTTTTTCGAGCCACTAGTCATGTAGTTCTGCCACCCACACCTCCTTACTAATCCGAATTTTTAGTAATTATTATTTATTTATTTATTTGAAAGTTAATATTTATCAGCTCATTCTCACTTATAAAAGGTTGTAATTGAAGAATTTTACATATTTACCAGTAAAGAAGTGGGTAAACACTTTCAATAAGTTTTATTTATTAGCCAGATGCTAAACAGTGTCCCTTCTTCAATTACTTGACTTCTGAACTGAGTTGTATGACATTTCCCATAATACATTTCAAAATAATTGATCCCACTGAAGAAATTATACTTACCTCAGTGCACCACTCGCCATTGTGGACTGTAGACATCTATTTCAGTCTTCGAACTCCCCAAAACTAATGATTCCACAACCTCATTGAAATTTTGAAGTGATGTTACTGATTAATGCAGATATATTTCTAAGTACAGTAATAATGAACATCCAAAACTTGTAGTGGTTGCCCAAGTGGTATTAAAAGGATTTTTATAAATAGAACTGACTAACATCTATTATTCCTAAAAAAAGTTGGATTAGTATTAGATTGTCCACCTAACCTCAAAGAATCATTACAAAGTAACAGACATTCTACTCATGCAGAAACTTTTCACAGTAAGATATGACCTAGAATAATAATGAAAAGAGCTGTATTTCAATCACATAAAAATCCAGACTTTAGTCGTATCCTTTCATGTCTCACAATATCTACCTTAAACACCTTTTGTCCAATTTCTGCTTTTGTTGTGAAACCCATAGCCCATAATTTACAAAGCTCAAACAAGCATGCATGTTACTTGTCTGCATTGATAAGACTTCCCTCTTCCTACAGTGCTGTTTTCAAGACTTAAATAATGAAGCAGTGTTAGGTGAATAATATAATTTAAGTGGCTAATATTTCAGTTAATAATGTTCCTTCACAGCCAAAATAGTGTGTTAATCAATATGATTAATTTCCAGGCCTTGCGCAGGAGAGCAAGTGGCCTTACAGACGATGATAGTTATAAGGAAGATGATGACTCGTACATCCGTACAGATGATGATGATGGCGGTTCAACAGATTGGGAAGAAGCAATGAAACGCTGGGTCAATCGATAATTTAAACCTTTAGAAATATTCTTCCTGATTGTACATTGACTCTCTTGAAACAAAACTGTTTGTATCTCATATTGGCAATCAATGCTGTAAAGTGGGTATGTTACAGATACAAAGTAATCTATAGCCTTCATATCCACAACTGCAAGTAAAATGTGTCAACTGTGGTATGAATAAAGTTATTTTGGTTGTAAGAATTCATATTCTTGAAAGGCACAACACTTTGTAATGATCTGTTCTGTGATAATATTAATGTGAATTTTTGATTTCATTCATACTTTGTGCCCCAATAAAAGTAATTGTACACTTCAGTTAAATGGTGCTGTCTGAGATGAGACAAATATGTAATTTTCATAGAGACTTATATCAGGTGTACTTGTGTGCATCTATCAATTAAGTCACTTGCAGTAAAAGAGGGAGCAATGGAAATAGCACCAATAGTGAACTCTCCATAATTAGTACCTTTGGTGAAAAAAAATGAGGGTTCTGTCAGTCTTAAAAGATTAAAATAGAAATAATACACACAAAAGACACTCTTAAGACATTTTTTAAAGAACATGTCTCTTTAGTCAGCACTGTGTGCTAGGAATAATGTTTTGATATTATTAGGCACTAGTAATTGTCACTTTCCTATACTGAATATTTAGTTAAAATGTAATAACTGCTGACCACGAGTACATCAAAAAGGTGGTGTATTGCTGTCACCTGCGTGTTATTGCGACAATCGTGAGGCAAGTTGCTTCTACAAGTAATGTGATACGTAATAAAATGTAACCTCTTGACAGACAAATCATGATTGTTCAGTAACTTCCAGACTCAAGTACAAGAAAGTGATATAATTTGGTTGACAAAAATTTAACAAATTAAAAACCTGAAGAAAACCTTATTTTGCCTCTATTCTAAGAAATTTTACAGGCAGTACTTTGTAACTTCTGCATTGCAAGAAGCAAGTTTCACTTTCACCTTTGCCTTGGAAAGCACTCTATCATGAACAATGTAGCACTTCCTCTCTAAGAAGCAGTAAAATCAGAAAAAGAAAAATATATGTAATGTCTCAAAAATACATTTAATTGTGTGTATGTGTGTGTTTGGGGGGGGGGGGGGATGGCCTCCTTTCATAGGCTATTGATGTTCCTGAGAAATAACATACACAGAGAAATTTTTTGCATAATTCGTACTGGCATTGTAGTGTAGTTTGTAGAACAATTATACATATTGTACTTGCAATATGCAGATATGAGAGGCTTTGGTAAGTGGAAATCCATTGTGAAACACTTTACAATTTTTTAAAATATCTCTCTCTCTCTCTCTCTCTCTCTCTCTCTCTCTCTCTCTCTCTCTCTCTCTCTCTCTCTCTCACACACACACACACACACACACACACACACACACACACACACACACACATCCTTGTCAAAATTACAAACTACAGTTAAAAAGCTATTATGGAAATTGTTCACTATCATTTCAGAAAATTTCATTAATTGGTCCATACCTATTATTTCAAGGGGAAAAAAGTTATGGGCAGTTAACTGGCTCCTGGTTTCCATTCTGCACAAATTGGTATTTATCCTCTAACAACTTAACACACACATTGTTCTGATACGACTGCATTATCTTAAATCACAGTGTGGAAACCACCCCAATGAGGAGGGAATTGGTGTACAGTGCCAATTTACTTGAACAGGCTATTTTCTGTACCAATGAGGTAGAACTGAGCAGAAATTCATTTTGGTAAACACGTTTCACTACATGCAAGAAATAAAAATGTTTAAGTGAAAAGATACATCAGAAAATAATGGTTGGTATATTACAGTGTGAGGTTTGAAATACGTTCGTGTACAGTTTTGTTCTTGAAAACTGAAATGAGTCAAGCCAACTGTCGTAAAATACTAATTGGTATTTGTCTACCAACCTACTGAAACAAATATGTGATACTGCACAAAATCTACAATGTTGGCATTTTTCTTGAAATTCTTTTTGGGGTAAAAATGTGTTCAACAATTTACTTCAGAAATGCACTCAGGTTTGAGCTCTACGTGTATAAAATACTATGTATACAATATTATGTAAAGGTTATCATCTCACTTTATAACTTAGTTCAACTACTAAGACATTAATAAAATTGGGCCTAATTAATATATTTTCTTTGTTGAAGTCAGTGTCTATGTACTATAATGCATCTTCATTTAAAACAAATTAATAGAACAAAAGATTAATTAATTTTGCAGAATTAAGTTGTCTTCTGCTATGTGAATGGCCTTAGAAACATGGTGTTAATTATTTTATATTGTTTCCTCTAAAGCAGGATTGAATGCACAGAATCTGGAAAAAAGCACATCTACATAATAAATTAAAGATTTTCTTTGTTTACACTATTGTTGAAAATAGTGTATTTTATGTGGCACACATTTGTCTAGCTCCTGCATTGATGGCTTAAAGTGATAATAAATGTACATCTGCAAGACAGGCAGGAACTCTTCAATTTATTTATGTGCACTAACCTAATTTATTACAGAGAAAATGATTGCACAGGTGTACAAAGGAAAAAAAATGAAAAAGAAAATCAACTGAGCAGCTTTTTAAAGTTTGTCAGTTAATCAGACTGGCAAGTAGATGTATTAAAATGTAAATATATACAAATAAAAAGTCATGTATCTGCTTTGTAGATTGTATTTGCACATGACTAACTATTAAATGTAACAAACCCCTTACACTGTTACCAGTCCAGTTATAAGTGTAAACTGTATTATATGACTGCACTATTTTATTGTGGAAGGTGTAAAATATATTTTAAATTTCAAAAAATTATAGTATTTTTTCTTTGAAGGCTCCACTTCTTTGACATTTTTAATCAGTTCATATATTGATAAAAGGGGGAAAAATAAATCTCTCACATTTCTGTTTATCATAAAAACTTAATTATGGACTCTACATGTGCAAATGTTTCCAATTATACAAAATCAAAATTTAGGTATGTGAAATAGCTATGAACTTTTTTTTTATGCTGTTAATTTTACATGCCACTATTGCGGACATTCACAGTAAGTTGTGTCTATATGATTCTGGTAATTGCATGTGCACTCAACGTGAGGCAGACTTTGTCAGCTATACTTGTCTTTAGACAAATCTCTTCGAGAATAAAGTAGCTGGCTGCCACATCCTGTTTAATTGATTTATTATTTTCTTTTGCTTGTATTTTGGTGTACAAAATATTAGTCAAATAACTTTCTTTTTGTAGACATTTTTTATTTTTGAATACATTCATAGATACTTTATACATAAACAAAACTATTTACAATACTGTCCTTCAATTATTTATTTTTTTCTTTAAGTAATGTCTTCCCTTATTTTTCTTCAAGAGTACAAAAGCTCCAGGTTTCCGAACAGTTTTATGCTTTTTGCTCTTTTCCATTTGCTGCAAAACTTTGATTGCAGCAAACTCTGGGACTGGTGCCTTAACGAATGGCACCTGTAACTGGCCTGTCTTTGTTGGATACTTGCCAGAGAATCCTCTTGGGAAGATAGGTTTTGACAGAAGTGCATTTAGTTGTTTTCTTTTGAGTGATGCTATCCTTTTTACTTCTACTGCTGCCTCTCTGCTCAGTCCAGGTGGCCTAAATGTGTGTTAAGGAACTATAAAATAAACAATGGAAAATGCAGGATTGAATTCAACAATATTGTATAATGGATGGTTTGGTTGGTTGCCACACACACACACACACACACACACACCTTCTAAGGAAAGGAGAATGGACTGTTGAGTATATTGATGGCAAGGAAGGTGTATGCAGGGAATGGTGGAGGACAGAGAGACTAATGAACAACTGACACCAGAGAGATTATAGGGGCATAGGATACACTGTACTGAAAGTTCTAACCTGTGTGATTTAGAAATTCTGGTACTGGCAGGAAACATCCACATCATAAAGCAGTTAATCAAGAGAATCAAACAATATTGTGTTGGGCAGCATCTTTACCAACTGGATGGTCCAGGTTCCTCTTGATCATTTACACGGACAAACAGTTTGTCATTATGCCCACATAGATAACAGCGCAGTGATATTCGGCCTATGCGATTACATTGCCCATAATGTACTCCACCCCTGCTCCAATTTCTTTGCTTTCTGCTCATCTCTCTGCAAGAGATTACATGCAAAACATATTTCATACATCCTTCAACCACCCCCTATACCTGAATGGCCATCAATAAACTGTCACTGACAGAAATTTGACCACCCAGAAGCTGAACATGCTACCTAACTTGATACTAACACCAGTTTTTTTTTTTTTAACTGCACAGGTAAGAACTCTACCTACACTATATCCTTAAGTATCACAATCCCCACTGCAACAACCTTCATTTGTCCCTATTTTCTACCACCTCTCACATTCCACAAACATACTCTCTTCTCTTGAACTACTACTCTAATACCCCCATCCTGCACCTAAAAGCCTTTTTATCCTGTCCCAAGAAATGTATTTGCACACCTACATCTTAGTAATAATGTTACACCAATAACATTTGATGTGATAGAGAAATTTCTACACAATTACATTTCACATATACGTAGACAGATGAGAACCAAAACATAAGATAACACAATTCTATACCAACCAAAAAATGTACTAGATAAGGGACTTAAATGCAATATTTCACCAAAAATACAAAGTAATAAAATCAAGCATATTAGTGCCCCAATGAAAATAGCAATTGATGCAGTAAAAATAACACCAAAATGAAATGACAATAACACAACACATCTTGTTTAAATTTTTCTTTGTGATGAATTTTACAATTTTGCTATTCATGTGATCAAACTACAGCATCGCCCATGATGTTTTCATTCAATATTTTTCAACTACTGCTATACATTCTGCAGACAGTACATATTAGTACATATTAGCACTGAATGCCAAATAACCCTCAACTTCACAATATATTACTGCTAACCTGGTAACTGGACTAATCCTGTATGAGTAACTCTTTTAAGTCTTAACTGATGTAGTCTCATGTGAAAGACTGCACTGCTGGGTGACATTACCTTTCAGTGGCACATCATGTCCTGAAATAAAAGTGCCCAGAAACCTCACTGTGTCTTTAAAATTCAGAACAAAGCCTCATCTGCAATTCAGGTAGATTAAAAACAGTATGTGAATGGTTAAAAAGAAAACACACACACACACACACACACACACACACACACACACACAGAGAGAGAGAGAGAGAGAGAGAGAGAGAGAGAGAGAGAGAGAGACTTCTCAGTTGAAAACTTAAAACCAGTCATCCCTGCCCATTCATCCAATCACTGGAGGGTTAACTGCAGCTTTCGTGTAGTTGTTGCTAGGTTGGAAGAAGACATCCACAAATAAAAACTACTGGACAGAACTTTTCATGACAAAAGTAATACTGTTAATTGCTATAGCAAACAAGGTCACACTTAAAACAGTACCCTAAGGGACTTCGTGCTCCTGCTCAAAGTGATCTGAAAGGGTGTCACCAACTAGGTGTCTAAAATAATGTGGAAAAAGGAAGGACTGAAAAAACGAAAACTTCCAGTCATGTAGCTGCCTGAGCACAAGATGCCACCAAGTAGTATCACAGGCCTTCTCAAGATAAGAAAATATACCCAACAGGTGTTGCTGGCATAGGAAACCCTGTAGTATAGTTGCCTCCAGGAAGGCTAGGTAATGAAAGGTGGAGCAATATTTCCTGAACCCACACTGAAAGAGGCTGAGAAGCTTCCTGGATTCCAGCATCCAGACAACGCAGCAGTTAATCATCCACTCTACGGTCTTTCCCCACACATCTAGTGAGAGCAACACTACGATAACTACTTGGGCTTGTGCAGTCTTCCCCCGGGTTTTAAAAGAGGAATTAAAAGTGCCTCCCTCCATGAATCAGAGAACTGGCCTGATGCCCAGATGAAATGAAAAAATGTTGAAGAGGATTTCCTTGTTATGCCTTCTGAGGTGTCGTAACATGCTATAGTGGACACCATCGTGAACTGGGAATGTGTCATGGGTCACAGACAACGCAGAATCCAGCTCCCACATGGAAAGGGGTGGTTAAACTGTTCATCATTGCTGGACCAGAAGTCCAAAAATTCCCCCCTCAGCAGCCACCCAGTGGCACTGGAAAACTGGATTGTAATTGGTGGTGGCAGTTACCGTAGCAAAATAGACCGCCACAGTCTGGGCAAAGTCTCGCGGGTTGGTCTGGAGCCTACCATTACACATCAGCTACCTGCTACCTGTCCCCTATATCCTCCTAATGGCATCCCATACAACAAAACTCTTAGTCAAACAGTTAATGGAATTTAGGAACTGTTGCCACAACTTCTTCTTTCTCTCTCAAATAATCCAGCAACACTTCGCCCTTGCCATCCATAAGTTTGTGAGGTTTTCTGCAGTCGGTCTACACTGGTTCCAACACACAGCCAGCCAACTGATCCTAATGGCAGAAAGCATTCATCACTCCACCAAGGGACTGGATGCCAATTTGGTTGCCCTGATGACCACGGAATGCATACAGTGATAGCGTAGTGGATCTTAGCGCTAATATTTTCCACCCATTCCTGGACACTGTCATGGGGCTCAAATTCGGCAAGTTGGACATAAAGTGTCCAGTCTGCCCTGCTGAGAACCCATCAAAGTGGCTGTCTTTTAGGTTCTACTCTGTCTAGAAGGTGAATCCAAGTGCAGAAGTGATCACTATCATGCAGGTTCTCGTCCACTTCCCAATGAGTAGAGTGTGTAAGGGCTGGAGAGCAAAGTGACAGACCCAGTTGCAGTGCAAAAATGTGTACTCTGACCTGTAATTTGGAAATTGGCATTTGAAGACAAGAGAAGCCTCTCAACTGCTCTACCCCTGGGGCAATAGTGCATTGTGTGCATTAAAATCACCATAGAGGATGAATGGGTGGGGGAGCTGTGTAAGAAGGTCTTCCACAGCCTCTTCATGAAGTGCGTCATGTGGTAGCAAATACAGGGAGCATATAGTCAGTCGGTGGTGCACATGCGCTGACACTGCAGATGCTTGTAGGTCAGTGTTGAGAGAAATGGGTTCAGAGTGGTAGGCTGTGTTGTTGAAAACAGCTCTCCCTCTAGCTCTCTTTCCACTAATGTTGTCCTTTCTGTGGAGAACTTATCCATGTATCTCATGGGTATCAGAGAGCTTGAAATTCATCTCCTGGAGACATATAGACAGAGGTTGTCCCTGAGATAGTAAACCCCAGCAAGGGAAAGAATAGGTTGCTACTCACCACAGAAATGCGCAATGAGCCACAGGAAGGCACACATAACAGAATAAACAAAAAATGAAGCTTTTGGCTGTTAAGCCTTCATCTGCCACAGAGAACACTTGGGCTTGCTTGCGCACGCGCATGCACCCACCCACATACACAAAGGGAATGTATGGGGTCAGTTTAGTGTTACTTTTTCTCTGTTTCCGCAGCTGTTCTTCTGCATGTCTGGAGGCGCTATGCCCATAATTTCGTAGACATTTCTGCCCAACTGGTTCTGCAGAGAAGCACAGTGCCAGGGAAGCTGTGCAGAGCACACTTAACTGTGATTCCCAGGTGGAGCCAGTGAGTTTATGTATGATACTGTCCCAGGCTTGGTTTCCTGGCAGTGAACTTTGAATGTGAGACTTCGGTCCAACTTCACTCCCAAGTATTTTTGAGAATCAGAATTACACAGTTGTTGCTCTCTCCAGGTAATAAATGTGGCTTCCTGTTTCTCAGGTGGAAGGCACAAACCTGCATCTTTCCAGGATTTGACTTTAGGTGGTTATCATCATAATACTTGCCGAGGTCCTTGAGGGCTGCTGTCAGCTTCATCTCCACTTCATCAAAGGTTTTGCCTTGAGCTGCAGTTGCTGGGTCATCTGCATAAATAAACATTCTTACTTCAGGGCTGATTGGTTGGTCGTCAGTGTAGATGTTAAACAGCAGGGGCCAGTACGCTACCCTGAGGAAGGTAATTCTTCATCGGCTCTTCTAATTATGCAGAGTTACAAAAAATCTCCGATTTTTCAACAAACACTGGTTGAACTGTGTTAGGTAATAGTCTTTGGTCACTGAGTACACCTTTCACATCAGTTTCTTGTGATTGACGGTGTCATACACTGCTGACAAATCTACAAGTGCCACTCCTGTAACTTGTCCACTTTCGTATTCATCTTCTATGTATTGAGTCAAGTTGAGGACTTGACCATGGAATGACTTTCCAAGGCAGAATTCTGACTGTTCATTTACAAGATTTTTATCAACATGTTCTGAGATACAATTGAGGAGCAACCTTTCTAATACTTTATACTGAGGCATTTAGCCTTCTGGAGGTTCACTGCTTGTTGGGAAGTGGAAGTTTCAACCAACGAAGTCCCATTACGCAGGTATTTCACAGATTTCAGTTCACATAGATTCCCTCTAGATAGGAGATAACTTTTCAAAAGTACCCTCCTTCCTCTTCACAATAATAAACATTCTGTGGAGCAGCATGTGTTCCTTTACTATAAATGACACTTTTTTTTTTTTATGTTGTGCCGAATCGAGAGGCCAGGCCACCCTAGCCCTGTTGCTAGGTTGGGTGTTGGTACCCCCCCCCCCCTCCCAGTGGCATACGCATCCTACTAGGAGGCTTAAAATTGCTCAATTGATCCATCTCAGTCTCACGAGTATGTAAACCTAGACAGAGCTCCACATGCCTAGGTGAGCCTAATACAACTAAGGCTCGGCAGTACCCCCAGAGGTCACTCAACAGTCATGCATCCTATTGGCACATAGGAGTGAGGATTGTTTATATATAAAATAGACGAAGATTACTCACCAGGCGAAGGAGCACAGGTGTAACAGCATCACAAATAAATAAATGAATACACACACACACACACACACACACACACACACACACACACACACACACAAATGCAAGCTTTCGCAGCCCAGTTGCTTCTTCAGGCAGGTGTACTTGTGTCTGTGTGAATGTGTGGGTGTGTGTGCATTTGTTTACCCTCCATTCTTTCCCCCAAGGTAAGTCTTTCCTCTCCCGGGAATGGAATGGCTCCTTACCCCCTTTCTTAAAACCCTCATAATTTCCTTTTCCCTCTCTTTCCCTTCTGCCTGATGAAGCAACTGGGTTGCGAAAGCTTGCGTTTGTGTGTGTGTGTGTGTGTGTTCATTTATTTATTTGTGATGCTGTTACACCTGTGCTCCTTCGCCTGGTGAGTAATCTTCGTCTATTTTTTATATTTAATTTTTCCCACTAGGAATTTTTCGTCTCAATATTCATATTATGTACGAATATTGAGACGAAAAATTCCTAGCGGAAAAAATTAAATATAAAAAATAGACGAAGATTACTCACCAGGCGAAGGAGCACAGGTGTAACAGCATCACAAATAAATAAATGAATACACACACACACACACACACACACACACACACACACAAACACACAAACGCAAGCTTTCGCAACCCAGTTGCTTCATCAGGCAGAAGGGAAAAAGAGGGAAAAGGAAATGATGAGGGTTTTAAGGAAGGGGGTAAGGAGCCATTCCAATCCCGGGACAGGAAAGACTTACCTTGGGGGAAAAATGGAGGGTAAACAAATGCACACACACCCACACATTTACACAGACACAAGTACACTTGCTTTCTACAGTTCTACAGTATGTCTGCCTAAGTGTACTTGTGTCTGTGTAAATGTGTGGGTGTGTGTGCATTTGTTTACCCTCCATTTTTTCCCCCCAAGGTAAGTCTTTCCTGTCCCGGGATTGGAATGGCTCCTTACCCCCTTCCTTAAAACCCTCATCAATTCCTTTTCCCTCTCCTTCCCTTCTGCCTGATGAAGCAGCTAGGCTGCGAAAGCTAGCGTTTTTGTATATATATATGTGTGTGTGTGTGTGTGTGTGTGTGTGTGTGTGTGTGTGTGTGTGTGTGTGTGTGTGTTTATTTGTTGCTATCACTGCCTGTGCCCCTTCGCCTGGTCAGTGTACTTCATCTATTTTTTACGTATATTTTTCCTGTTAGGAATTTTTCCTCTCATTTCCTTCCTTACAACCCATACCCCAGTGCACAAAAGTTTGCACCACCATGCCCAGAGGTTACAGTGTCTCGAGGACTGACAGTGCTTACCAGTCCTCAGCTCAGGGTCCCCAGGTTCGCCAGACAGCCTAGGTTGTGAGGCAGTTATTAAAATCTAGTATACTGTATTCAGCTGCATGTTGTTTCACAGGGTGGTGCACTTTGGTAATGGCCATTCAATTCATCATGCTGAACAGCTGGTTAGTAATTATACCCCTCCGACCCCTCCCCCTCCCTCATGGGCTCAGCATGGGCTTGCCGAACCTGGGATCCTGAGGTGTGGGCTGGTCGCACCAACAGTCAGCCACACCATAAGCTCTGTGCATGCTTCAACGACCAACATTCGGCACAGCAGTGGAATGTTGTACTTTTCAGAGCCCGGGGATCTCGCGAAGACGGTTCAAACATCTATTAAAAAAACCTCAATCTCAGAGTGCGCTACATGCTGAGGAGATGCATGGCTGTTGAGGTTGAACAGTCACTAGCGAGTAACCTCCCGCACCTCAGTTGTATAAGACTTACCCAGACAAGTGGGGGGGCTCTGCCTGGGTGGACCTTTAGATTCCTAGCCGTGGAAGTGTGTCCTTTAATGCAGCATCATATGACTCCCAATTGTTTCCATCCCTGGCTACGCCATGGGAAGAACATCGGACTTGTCATCAAGGTGAGGCACATGCCCCCCGATAACTGGTGTGCAGTCGAACAGATGGAGAATCGTTTATGACAACGAAGGCTCTGTTTTTTGTGGAGAATCTGGAAGATAAGTTTAGGGAGGTGGAAGGAATGTCGAAGATGAGGTCCGTGTCTGTCCTGATAATGTCGTCGTCCCCAGCACAGTCACGGGCTCTGCTTGCCTTTGACAAGCTGGGTGACATTCCCATAATCATCCCCCCCCCCCCACAAAAGCTTGAACATGGTCCATGGGTGTTATCTTTCTTAGAGACCTATTACTATAGCCTGATGAAGAACTCTTGAAAAACTTAGAGGGGGAGGAGTGCAATTTATTCGACGCATATACAGGGATCAGAAGGACAACAGAGTCACCATGGTACCTTCATCAGCTTTTGACGGTGATTCATTGCCCAAGAAGGTCAAGGTGATGATCTACCAGTGTGACGTCAAACCCTGTGTACCTCCCCCTATGTGCTGATTTAAGTGCTGGAGGTTTAGCCATATGTCATCTCACTGTGAAGAAGCCAACCCCACCTGTCGGGAGTGCAGACGTGCATCTGATCCAGGCGTGCCATGTATCCCTCCCCCGGTCAGTGTAAACTGCGGCCAGCACCACTCTCCCTGCTCTCCAACCTGTGCAGCTGTCCACATAGAATGTAAAATAATGGAGCATAAGACCCTGGACAGGCTGTAATAATCGGAGGCTAAGAAGAAATATGAAAGTTAGTATGAAGTCAACATATGCCACTGCTGCATGACCAGCTATGTTAAAATCATCTCCTGTTACATCTACCCTCAGGACCAACTGTTAACACCTGTCCCCCTCAATGTCTGGGGGTGCCGCCTCTTCTGTTGCTCCCAAAGTAGTGACTTTGGGAGCAATCTTTCCACACCCACCCAGGACAATGGTCCCCCACCCATGAGCCAAAGAACCAACAGCTACCTCTGGCTCCTCCCGCCTGGAACCCTTCCTCCTACAGTAAAGTTCATACCAGTGAGTGGCTGAAAAAGACTCCAACGGCTGGTCATAGGGCCTCAAGGGCATCCTCAGTCCCTGGGATGAGTCCACAAAGTCCTCCCAGCAGGAGAAGTCAAAGGATCAGCAGGAGTAGAAGAAGAAGAAGAAGAAGAAAACCAAACAGAAAGAATCCCGTGCTACCACAACAAACCTCTGCCTCAGAGGACGAGGTGTAGATTCTCGCGTCCCCTGAGCATTTGGCTTTTGCTGAGTCCCCAGACATATGGACGTTGAGGCTCCGCCTCCACTGTCAGCGATGGCAAACGATCCTGGAGACTCCACTGCACCTTCAAAATCAGCATGTCCCAGCGAACAGGAGCCACTATGTTCATGCAGTGGAACTGTGGCAGTTTTTTCTGCCATGTGTCCGAGTTGCAGCAATTGTTGTGCCGTTTCCCCTGAATTTTGTGAAGCTCTGCAGTGTCTATGACAGGGTATCTGGGGGAGTTTGTGTGTACGTCCTCGCCACCAACCCCAGTGCAGCTGTGCCCCTCAACACGACCCTGGAGGTAGTGGCAGTAAGCATCCGGGCAATACAGGAATTCACCATTTGTTCCCTTTACTTTCCTCCGGATGTTGCTGTGTCCCCTGCTGACCTCGCTGCATTGGTCGTCCAATTATGCCAACCATTTCTCCTCTTGGATGACTTTAATGCCCATCATCCCTTGTGGGGTGGAACTTAGATCATGGGCCGTGGCAGAGATGTTGAGAATCTTAACACAGCTCGACACATGTGTTCTGAACAGTTGAGCCCCCGCGCACTTCAGCGTAGCGCGTGGCACTTTCTCAGCTATTGACCTGTCTGTCTGTAGCCCTAGCCTACTTCCACATTTATCTTGGGTGGCCCACGACGACCTATGTGGGAGCGACCATTTTCCCCATTCTTTTGTCTCTCCCACAGTTTCACCCTGCAGATTGCCCACCCCGGTGGTCTCTCCATAGGGCTGACTGGCAGAACTACACTATAACTGCTGTGGTTACTACTCTGCTACCGGGTGACAGTGACATGGCGGTTCATCGGATAACTGAGAACATTGTTTCCACCACTGAGGCAACTGTACCAACTACCACAGGCTCACTTGGACGCAAATCTGTGCCTTGGTGGATGAGGGAGATCGCAGAAGCTATCCAGGAGTGTTGGAGGGCGCTCCAGTGCTACCGGCGCCACCATACTGTGGAACATCTGATAGCCCGAGCCCGGCAACTGATCCAACAGAGTAAACAAGCATGTTGGGAGCGATATGTAACCTCCATAGGTTCCCGTGCCTCCGCTTCTAAAGTGTGGTCCCAAGTAGGGCGCCTTTTTGGTTGCCACCCACCAAGTGGAATCCCATCACTCAGAATTCAAGGTGCTTTCTGTACTGACCCGACAGTTATCGCTGAGCACATAGCAGAGCATTATGCACGTTGCTCTGCAACTGCAACCTACAGTGCGAACTTCCATGCACTCAAGGAGCAGATTGAGCGTAGGCAGTTATCATTCCATACTCGGAGACAGGAACTGTGTAATGCTCCATTTCGTGACGGGGAGTTCAAAACTGCTCTTGCTTTATCCCCCCCCCCCTAAACCTCTCCCGGGCCAGACCATATACACAGCCAGTTCGTCTGTCACCTCTCAGAGGACTTTCAATGTCAAATACTCTCCCTTTTCAATAGACTCTGGACAGGAGGTCTTTTCCCGTCACAATGGAGCGACAATACCATCATTGGGGAGCTGCTCGTTCAACTCTACTGAACCTGCATAAGGCACTTATCCAGTCACGCCTGGATTACGGCAGCCTTGTGTACGATTCTGCAACTTCATCTGCACTCCAGGTCTTGGATCCGGTCCATTACAGTGGCATCCGTTTAGGGGTCTTCCATACAAGTTCTGTGACAAACCTTGCTGAGGCTGGGGTCCCCCCCCCCCTGTGATTCATAAGGCAACAGCTTGATGGCTTAATCTGTTGCCCGTACTTGTGCATTACCTCACCACCCGAATCGCAGGCTCCTCTTCCCAGATGTCGCATTCCCTGAACATGACGACGGCCGAGATCGGGTCCTCCGATTGTGGTTCGTGTTCGTACCCTTCTTTCTTCCCTCGAGTCCCTTCCCATCCCTCCCATGTTTCAGTACCAAACTCATAGTACTCCTTGGATTATTCCTCGCCTCCAGAATCAGTTGGACTTGTCCGGAGACTCAAAAGCCTCTCTTGCACCAACGACTCTCCATCGCCAGTTTCAGGCCCTTCTTTGATTTGTTCTGTGGTGCTGAATTTGTATACACAGATGGTTCCCTAGTCAATGGCCAAGCTGGGTATGCCTATACCCACAGTCAGCATCTTTAACAACATTCATTGCCCTGCGGGAGTAGTGTGTTTACAGCAGTTCACCATTTGGCGGGCCCTTGAACATCTCAGAGCCTGCCCCGTGGAGTCTGTACTGACTCCCTGAGCTATTTGCAAGCCCTTGACCAGTGCTTTCCGAAACACCCTTTGGTACGGTCAATTCAGGATGCTGTATACAGACTACACAAATCTGGTCGCACTGTGGTCTTCATTTGGACTCCGGGACACATTGGCATAACGGGGAATTAATGTGTCAACCACCTGGTGAAGGAGACTACTACCTCAACCATACAAGAAATCGGCCTCCAGGAGAGGGATCTTCGAACGGTGCTCAATCAGAAGGTCTGGGACTTTGGAATACTGAGTGGGCTGAATTTAACGCACCAAATGAGGTCCGTGCTGTTAAGCCCTCTACAGAAATGTGGAGGTCCTCCCTGTGGGCCTCTCGTAGGGACTCTGTTGCACTCTGCCGACTCCGCATTGGCCACACGTGGTTAACACACAAGCCACCTCTTGCATTGAGAGGGTCCACCAGATTGCCATTGTGGCACCCTGCTGACAGTGGTCCACATACTGTTGGATTGTCCACTTTTAGCCGCTTTGAGGTGGTCCTTTAATCTACCAGGTGCGTACCCTTCAGTTTTAGGTGACAATGCCTCCTTCTGTTCTACTTTTTTTTTTTTTTACTATCTAGTTTTTGGCTTATTAGGCCATCATCAGGTAAACTGTTGACAGGCGTCGACAAAGACAGTATTGCTTAGGTTCTCAAAGATGGTAAACAAAGATACAAGACATAGAATACTCAGTCTTTGCATATGACATTTGTTGGAATTGCAAACAATTATCTGTTGCCATGTAGAATTATGTTCACGTAATCAGTGGCCTCCTTAACATTTTTACATTGTAATTTGCAAGTTAACAGGGTGAAACACATTACATATCAAATATTAATGAATTAAAAACTATGTTAATATTATTGACACTGTAGCATATGTTGAGATCGTCACTTAATGTTTGACATTCTACTTATGTACTGCCTACTTGATGTCAGTATTCAAAGTGCAAGTTTTTGTGGGCCCACAGGGCTACTGAGGATGGTAGACACTGACCGAAATCAATCTGTATTGTATATAAAAAATAAAGAATTCAATGTGGCCAAAGCTGGTTCTTCCAATTTTAATAATTTCAGGGTGGTCGCTCTGCACCAGATTCCAGATGGAGTCGCCTACTTGGAACAATAATTATACCAATATTCAAAACTGTGCACAGATTTCTAAGGAATTGATTAATGACACCGTAGGTTTCACAGCTCACACAGTCTTTGATGAGGTAGGATAAAAACCTGTGACAGGGCTGGAATGGTAAATCATTGACAAATATATCTGAAGCCCCACCTCTCCTCTTTCCCCAACAGCTGTCTTTTTATGATGGTTGTGGATAGAAACTCATGTGAATGTTCTTTTCCTTGTTCCATCTATGCAGGGAGCAGCAATCTATTCCTCTCACATATAAAAAACACTGTATATTTAAGTTCATACAGCTACTTTAATAGTTAAGTTCAAGATAACATATCAACTACTTCTGCCCAAAATTTTCTGAGATAAAATTTAAACAAAACTGTAACATCATTCATTTTCTGTTTTCAAGTTTTAGAGGCCTTTTGCCTGTGGATCCCAAAGTTTGTATAACAACTCATTTTTTCATGCAATTCAAACAAATTAAGGGCCAGCACAAAGAAAAATTTTAATTTTAATAATAAGAGCCATCACAATACTGGGTTTCAACTGATTGAAAAAAGATCTACACTGAAACCACCTAAGATCTTCATCGTGCAAATATCTCTCAACAGACACAAAAGTGGTAAACAGAATTTCTACTCCACTATATTATGGGAACATGAGAGGCAACAAATAAGGAAAATATGTAATCTGCAGCTTTGCAGACAAAGAAGAATAATTAAAATGATGGGTATAGACTTGAAATAGTGGGCTACATTTATGAAAGGATACAGTTCCTTTTCATCCAAAACCAGATCCATATCTTTTATTGCCTTCTGAAACCAGTTATTTTTGGCATGGTGACGCCGGCAAGTCAATTCTAGCTTATCCAATTCTCTTGCAAGATGAACACGTTCCTTCACTCCTTTGATTAATGAGTCATCTACAGGAAATAAAGGTAGATCCTTATCTGAAAGAATACCAAAACGATCTAGATTATAATATGCTTTAAAATACAGAGATATACTATTATTAGCAGAGTGTAAATACTAATGATGTGTAAATGTCATTATGTGGATGTTGTAACACTGTACCTCTCCCAAGTGTTCTACACAGACGTGTGTAATAAGAGACTTCAGTTGGATCAATTAGAAGAATTGTTAGACCTTCTTTCTCCAAGCGGGCTGTTCTGCCACTTCGGTGTATGTAGCTCTGAAATTTAAAGACACTAGGTTACAACACATAAATAGTATACTTTAAACAGAGCTAAAAACATAGGTATGAATTACACATAATTTGTTTCATTCACGCGAAAGGTAACCTAAAATTGAAGAAACTGCATATTAACATAAAGGATGGAAATATCGGTATTGGTATCAGTAGTTGTAAAGTGATACCAGATCATGTAATATTCATTCACTTTTTCTATGGGATTTGGCTTCCTAGAACAAGAATTCTCAAATGTTGGACAATGTGCTTCATTCCTCCCCCACTCTACACTCTTTATAGTAGAATTGTGTAATAGATTCAGGGACAAGAGCATCCACACTCAACCCTTATCACACACATGGCTATGGCCAGGTTAGGGAAATCAACATCTGGCCATAATTAAGGGCCAGTTTTAAGATAAATTTAGTCATAATAAATTTCAACTGCTCGTAATGGAAAGTCCAGGACAGTTTACAACTCACCGGAAAGACGCAATGATGAACTGCGAGAGGCACACGAAAAAGACACACACATACAAAACTTAAGAAAATAGACATTCACGCAAGCATACAGGCACGCAACACAGTGACCCAACTGTCATATCTGGCTGCTGCACTCAAAATCACTCTCTGTGGTGTGGAATGGGGGGATAGGAAGGTTGCACCATGGTGGTGACACGGACACACACCATACAAAATAGGAGAGATTTACAATAGAGGGGATAGGAACTGTACAGTACATTCTCCGATCCCGAAATTATCCAGACCTCAACCTACTATAACTCCCCTTTTTTCATACCCAACAGTTCCTATCCCCTCTGTCCTAAACCCCTCCTATCTCGTGTGTGTGTGTGCATGTACACGCTTCATTTTGTTTTGTTTTGCTTTTTTCCCCTCACTTGCCTCTCCAGCCCATTCCTAAGCTGCATTACATTCCACCCGTCTAATATGTACATGCTATGTAAGGCCGTGCTGCATCCACCCCCACCACCATGACGCAACCTTCCTATATATTACAATGGAGTAAAGCAGCTGGAGATAACAACTGTATGTTTTGTGTGCCTTTATGTTTGTGTGAATGTTCTATTTTCTGAAAACGGTCATGGCCAATAACTTAAGTGTTGTATGTATGTGTCTTTTTTATGTGCCTGTCGCAGCTCATCATTACAACTCACTGCAAAGACACAAACTGTCCTTTTATTAAATTGTTAAATTTCAACTGCACAACTCCAAACATTTTCATGGAAAAACTGAATAGTTTGCTTTATGTATAAGTTATCAGCAGACTTCAAAATTCCGGTATTTTATATAATTTCTGATAGTATTAGGCAACATACTTTTACTATGCATTATATAAAATGACTAGTATCACTTATCTCAAGGGTTAAAAGTCCACAAGATGAGAAGCCTTTTGTAATTAATGGACAAAACTATGAAATAAAACACAGTATATTCCGTTGGAAAACAATGAAACTTTATCTGAAAAAGGAAAGTCTAAGTTGGAATTAACAAGTGTGGAAGCCTGAGATGATGGTTGCGTGAATGTTCTTATTTCTTGTTACATTAAGTACTCACTTTTATTCTTCACAACACCATATACATAACAGTAAAAACCTTAATTATAGAGAGAAACTTTCCTGGTGGCATAAACAAATATAACAAATAGAAAACAGATGACTTACCAAAAGGACCGGCTCGCCGATAGATACAAATAAAATCACACACAAACACACATATAAGCTTTCGCAACCGTTGGTCGCTTCTTCAGCTAAAAAAGAGGAAAAAAGAGGAGGAGAAAGGGAAGGATATGGGTTTTAAGGAAGTGGAAAAGGAGTCATTCCAACCTCAGGAGTGGAAGGACTTACCTTAGGGGACAAAAAGTAAGGTAAACAAATACACACACACTCACACATATCCAAACGCAAACACACCTAGACAGACATGAGTAAACATTTTTAGATTTGATCTTGTATATACATTTCACAACTCAAAGGAGAATGCAAACAAAATACTGTTATCGGTAAAACTCAAAGATGAACTGGCAATTTTTGCCGACAGAAAGGATAGCATGACATTGTGAATAGCATTTTCTTGTTCACACAAAGGCAGCATGTAATTTGGCAAGGAATGTTGCACATACTCCTGATGACTCTTGGCCACATCCTATGGATTGAGAGTTAGTTGCAGACCGGAGAAAAATCTCATGGTCAGGAACTCCTCAGTTCTCATAATTTCTGATCTTGTGTAGAGTTACTTAAAGATTCCTTTGGCAGTTCCAAGTCGGTAAAAGCAATCTTCCAACACACTCATAACAACTGCCAACTGATACCAGCAGTCATCTTCCTCTTCACTGATGTCTGGAACTGGAACTTGCACAGTGGCACCGGAAGGCACAGGAGAATTTATTTACTTATTTATTTATTATTTTATTGTCAGAATCCCTTCTCAATATGTTTGTCTTGAATCTCAAGTTTCAATTTTGATTGAATTTTATTTTTGAAATCCTTCTCAATACTGAAGCAAATACTGCACAAACAGTCAACACCCTAATGTTCTACTTCGTCTCCATTGTCATCTTTAAGATAATGTGCACAGATGGCATCAACGTTTTGGCCACAGTTTTGACATGTATGAATACCACTGGTCTCTTTTAAGCAGACACAACAGAAGTCAGACAAAGAAGGCCTTATGGTAACCACATACATGAAAAGCTCTTCGATAACCAAGGCTTCTTTACTATTTTAATTTCTTCCATGATGTACTGTATTCTCATCTATGTCTTCTGCAGAGAGCTGTGCCTCTTGCATTGATTCACCTCATATTTCTTTCTGCTGTTGTACTGTTTGGCCACATTCTGCTGCTATTATTATTATTATTATTATTATTATTATTATTATTAGCAATCTTCTTCAGTCTCTACATCTTGTAAAACGTCATCAGACAGGGACGATGTTGAGAGACTCTAGTTTTACAACAGAACAGAATTTTGTATGGTAACCTGTTTATCCCTGAATGAAAAGCTATGTTTTTTATAAAGACAAACTGCAGTCCCTCATCCCAGCAGCTAGCATTTTCATCTTGCATTCAAGCACATTTTCAAAATACCAATTAGTATGAGGGTAAGTCAATTATTATCTGCAATTTAGTTATATTTTTGTTTATGTTGGTAGTACTGTCATTTTACATTGGTGACACATGCTTTGTTTATTTGTTGTTATATCTTTGCAATTTTCAAGCTGCTATGATAGTTTCTTTGTCGCTGCCATGCTGTTAATCATGGCTGCTCCGCTGTCTATTTGCACCAAAGAAGAGCAACGTTCAGTGATACTTTTTTGTGGGCAGAAGGTGTATCAGGGACCGAAATTCATAGAAGACTTTCAGTACAGTACGGGAGCAGTGTTTTGCCGCAACGAAGTGTGTACAAGTGGACTGAAAAATTCCGAAATGGTCGCACGAGTGTTAAGCACAATGAAGGAACCGGACGACCGTTTACCGCCACAAATGAAGAAACCATTGAGCGATCACGTAAAATGATTCTCTTAGACGGACAATTAACTGTTGATGAAGTGGCTCATCGTCTTCAAATTAGTCATGGTTCTGCCTACGAAATTATTCACAACAGACTTGGGTTTCGTAAGTTTGTGCAAGATGGGTTCCAAAACAACTCACACAGTTGCATAAGCAAACGCGCAAACGCTGCAAAAAACATTTGGATCGCTATGGTAACGAAGGGGACAACTTCTTAGACAGAATCATTACTGGTGACGAAACATGGATCCATCATTACGAGCCGGAAAGTAAACGGCAGAGTATGGAACGGAAACATCCAAATTTGCCATGCAATAAAAAGTTCAAGAAGCAACCGTCCGCAGAAAAACTGATGTGTGCAGTTTTTTGGGATGTATGAGGTCCTGTACTGGAACATTATGGTGAAAGGGGCACAACAATAAACAGTGTACGTTACAGTGAGATGCTTACTGACAGGCTATAGGCTGCAATTCGAAGCAAACGCCGAGGATTGCTGTCAGAAGATGTTGTGTTGTTGCACGACAATGCCTGTCCTCATACTGCTGTAATGCTCCAGAAACTCAATTTCAAAGTACTGGATCATCCTCCATATAGTCCCGATCTTGCCCCTTCTGACTATCACTTGTTTGGTCCACTCAAACAGGCATTAAGGGGCCGTCGATTTGACTCAGATGAAGCAGTAAAGGAAGCGGTGCACTTCTGGCTCGCAGCTCAACCGAAAATCTTCTTTTATGAGGGCATAATGAAGCTTGTAGAGCGATGGATGAAGTGCATTGAAAATCAAGGAGACTATGTCAAAAAATGATGTTCTTGTAAGTTTTGTATTTTATAACAATAAAATTTTATAACTACTTTACTGATAATAATTGACTTACCCTCGTACCTTCGATTCTCCTGACAGTGACTGCTTACCATGGACGATCTTCAGGGTGGGCCAACACTCTTTTAGGCCACTTAGCACATTGTTTGCAAATTCCCTGCTGTTATCGAATTATAGAATCATTGGAGGACCAAACAACATAAATACGCCAATAAGGTTATGGGCTACCTCTTCTACTCTCTCTGATTTCAGAGCCCAGAGAACTACAAACTTTGTGAGATGATCTTGGTATACCATTATAAACTTTTTATCTATATCAGGATGGAACTGAAAATCCACGACATTGACCTAACAATGGGAACTGAATTCAGAAAAAGAATCATTGGCTTGACCACGAGACCATTTTGACACCTTTTACTTCTTCTGTGAAGGCTCACAAAGGTCGAATGTACAGCTCAATAGTGTGACGGGTCAAGTTCTTTCAGTATCCTGTCCTGTCTTACATGACCAATAGCTAAATTAACTTTATGGATTATCTCAAATAACTCAGAGTCCACAACCTAAAACTGAGTAGCACTCATACCTTCTTTAACAAGATAGATCAACTTGATCTTATTTTTGACGATCATTATGTCACACTTTTTGTATAAAGTAAACGAATTTCCTGTGCAAGTCCGCGTCTCATTTTTTCAATAAGAATAAAAACCGTTTAGATCGATAAAATTATATTTATTAATTACAACATTTTGGCATATGCCACCATCAGATCTCCAAGATGAAGAAACAAGTGTTTGTTGTACAATCTAGTTACACAGAACGTTGTAAATACGAAAATATAAAACATTTTTTTATAACCATTACATTTTACCAAATTGATAACTATTTAATACAAAAGAATCTGTTGGTTTCCACATTGATTTTATTAACAACTTCAATGAAAGTTACATGCAATCTTGCGGATCTGATGGCAGATGCCGAAACGCCATAATCAATAAATATAATTTTAACAGTCTAGACAGTTTTTATTCTTATTGATTATGTACAATGTTTCAGCAGCCAGTAATCCTGTGGTTCCTTCGTCATGGCCGTCTTAGCCTTTTCCACATCCTCAGCTAGCTTCAGGTAACTGGTTACAGCCTTTTAGGATATCTACCAGATCCCTGCAGATCATGACACATTTGCTGTAGTTTAAGGTGGAGTGCAACTCAGCCTCAATTGCAAATTCACTGTCTGCAGGTTAGTTGACTGTTGGGAACTTGATGTCTCAATCAGTAACATCCCATTGCGCAGCCGCTTCGTGGATTTTAAACTGCCAGCAATCCCAACCCTTCTGGATATAAAATGTTGAAACCTTTTGAAAGGAGCCCTCTTTCCTTTTAATAATTAAAAACACAACAGCATGTGCTCTGTTACGAAAGACTGAACTTCTTTTTAACAAATGCAAAGTACTGGTTACCTGAGCCCTCTCATGTGATTGGGTGTTGGTACCCCCTAGTGGTACACCCACCCCATCAGGAGGTTTAAAATTTCTCAAAGGATCCATCTTGGTCCCACAAGCAGCTAAGGAACTAAATGTTCACCTAGACAGAGCTCCTCATGCCTAGGTAAGCCTTATACACTGAGGTGCATCAGTATCCTCAGAGGTTACTCACTAACAACTGTTCCACTTCAACAGCCTTGCATCCCATCAGTGTGTAGCACACCTTAAGATTGATGGGTTTTTTATAGAGGTATTTCCTTCCTCGTGACCTGGGCGGTTAAGCCAAGATCCCCATTCCCTGGTACACACAACGTTCCATCGCCATGCCACTCAGTGGTCGCTGAAGCGTGCCCAGAGGTTACGGTGTCTTAAGAGGACTGGCGGTGCTTACCAGTCCCCAGCTCAGGACCCCGGGTTCACCAAACCCATACTCAGCAAATTAACGCTGAGCCCCTGAGGGGACAGCGAAACTTATTTTACCAACTTTCCCTTCCGGATGTGAATATATTTAGTTAGCACCAACCTATATAAGGAGACATGATCATCATAATAAAGTAAGAGAAATCACATTGAAAACAGAAAGATTTAGGTTTTCCTTTTTCCTGCACACTATTAGAGAATGGAACAACAGAGAAACATCATAGAAGTCGTTTGATGAACCCTCTGTCACCTCAAAGTGACTTGCAGAATATCTCTGTAGGCAGGTTATGACCATTCTCGTGATCCAAATGGTTCAGCCACGATCCCCAGGCTCTGTAACATACAATACTCCACTGTCGCGCCATACGGTGGACAGAGGACTGGTGGTGCTACACAGACCCCATGTCAGGGATTATAAGTTTGCCAAGCCTGTACCAGCAAACGAATACTGGCCTCCCTGAGGGGAAAGATACAGTCTGGAAGTTCTATGAACCTTCCTTCAAACATGTAAGTCTAAATAGAATGGTAATAAAGTAGGTATTGATAGAAATGATTCTGTCAGCATTGTCTATGACCCGAAATATGTGTAATACAAATAAAACAATGAAAATTCCAGGCAGAATGAACAAAGTTTTCACCACTGGTAACAGTGGAGACTGGAGAAGCAATCAAGTAAGTTTGTGTGTGTGTGTGTGTGAGAGAGAGAGAGAGAGAGAGAGAGAGAGAGAGAGAGAGAGAGAGAGAGAGAGAGAAAGGGGCGGTTTCTATTTCTGACAAAGGCTCTATGGTTTGAAAAGAGAGGATAACAAGAAGTCATACATCCTGTGCTGCAAGTCACAATGTCTGCGTGGTGATCAGCCATATATCCTTTTTGAAATACAATAAAAATAATATATTTACAGATCTGCAGATCAGACAACACATAGCAACAGGGAGAATCACAGTACAGTAGGCAACTGAAATGATAAAATTAGAAAGACATGGCCCAGACAGGCAGAGTCAGAGAAAAAGGAGATCTTAAAGGAGGTGGTGAAAAATAGATGTGAAGACCTAGGCTAGGGAAAAACTGTTCCAAAGAATGATAAAAATATGAAGAGTAATTTATATGATGTTATAAAAATGAAGATATACAGAATGACCATAACCGTATGAGAAACAATGATAGAACAAGACGAAAAATAGGAATTGAATGGAGTTTTGAAACCTAAAAGACTGGGGATCAAAGTAGATATTGTGGTAGCAACCCCTTAGCCATTAAAAGGGTCCTCCTCACAACAGACAAACAAGGTGGGCTTCCTAGATCCCTCCAAGGTGCTCACATCCACAAAACTCCAGAGCGTAAACAGCAGCAACAACAACTTCCCACAAGGCAACACTGTGCACAGCACTAGTTCGTAAGAAGCTGCAAGTGACTTTGTCCAGCCAATCGGAACAATCATGTACCTGTATGTAGACCTTCATATTGCTGGCTTTATAAGTGCACCAACAGAGTGAGGAAGACAGTGACAGGCCATTCCTAAAGCGGCTCTAGCTTCTTTGGCACTCACCATAGTTATTAGTTTCCATGTATCTGTTTCACCTAGAACCCATTAAGTTGTGTCATGTGTTTAGTGTTAGACTTTCGCCACCTTTGCTCGTCTGATTTTGATACTCTGCCTTCGGTTTGCTTCCACATGGAATTGAACATGGACACCAACGTGCTCAGGTGGGCCACCACAATGGATCCAACAGTGCAAGCTCCCCACTGCCATTTGCTGCAGGTTGGGCGGACAGTCATCATAGTGTGCTTGATGTATAACTCCAGCATTTTGGCAACACAAGCACAGTCTCTTTACCCACAGTGGCATCATCCTCATGCTTAGTGATTCGGACATTCCCCGGGTGGTCATACTGCTGGCATTGTACCACTGTGTCCTTGACCTCCTCCAAGCTGGCTGCTGGGAATTCATCCTCAGCAAACAGCTGGCATGCCAACACCTTTATTGGCACAGGTTAGGTAAAGACAGTGCCCACCTCGTGTCTGCCTGCACCATGTGCCTATCACACCAGGCAGCATCCGCGCACCAGTATCTTTCTTGGCTGGACACAGCTGCTCCATGAGAAAGTCTCCACATGGATTTTGCAGGGTCTTTTCATGGATCCCAGTGGCTCATCCTGATAGACTCCAGGTAGGGTTCCCAAATATATTATGCATGGCAGCAATCACATCACAACATCAAAATTCTTCAGCACATATTTGTTATCAAGGGACTCCTCAAAACAATAGTTTAATTTGGCCAATTTTAATCAATTTTGTGCTACCAATGGAATTTCCCTCATCAATAAAACCCCGTTTCACTCTGTGTCTAATGGCCACGCAGGGCGTTTTGTGCAAATGTTCAAAACCCAACTTGATAAGCTGCTGGAAGAGGCCATGCTACTTTTCCATGTGTCATACTATGCTGCCTCACAAGCTGGTAAAAGTGGGAAATAAAGGGTGACTGTTCCACTCTCCCTCATCTGCCCCTGCTCCAGAGACATCTCACCCTCTTTCCGCATTGGCCAGATTTTCACTCATCAACAGGCTCGTTGGGCACCTTCCATCATCATCAGGGAGTGAAGCGATAGTATTACTGCTGTACATGGGAAGATGGATCCACCATCTGCCGGCACCTCAACCAGCTCTGCCCTCAACTAGTGGATCAAGCAGCACCGGAGGAGCTGCCAGTGCCTGCCGCCAATAAACGTGTAACACAACCTCCACTTCCACTGCTGCCTACTAAGCCGGCTGCTCTGGTTGTCCCTGCTGCATTGCCGGCCCCAGGACCTGAAGACCAAGAACCTATGGACATTAACCAGGACAGACCGATGTCCATGGACATTTGTGGTGTCATGAACACTTTATTTCAGAGAGGAGAAATGTGGTAGCAACTCTTTAACTGTTAGTGGGCCCACACAACAGGCAAACAAGATGGACTTCCTAGCTTCCTCCATGGTGGTCACACTGATAAACCTCCAGAACGTAAACAGCCATAACAACAACTTCCTGCAAGACAATGCTTTGTGAGAAGCCACATGTGACTGTGCGTATCCCAGGGCACCAACGGAGTGAGGGCGACTTACAACTGGGGCAGTGACAGGCCATTCCCACCCTGGCTCTAGTGTCATCAGCACTAACTGTAGTTATTAGTTTCTGTGTACAGTAAAACTTCGTTTATGCATTTTTTAGGGGACTAAATGAAGAAAAAAAGTATAAGTGTGAAAAAAGTATATGTGAAAGGGAAAAAATACAATAGCAAATACAGTAAATAAAATGGTATATAACACAAAATCATTTACAGGCCTCCAGCGAGCTTTAAAAACAGGGCTAGAGAGAAAGAGGTAAATTCTGCAAAGAAGAAAACGTCATTTGGCGAAAAAGTCGGTTATCTTTGATTGTTTTTTCTTTCCTGCAGCTACGGTGTACACTGTACCCTCAAACCAAGATAACTCCACCATTATGTTGTCAGACACATTATGGCATGTCACAAATTGTTTTACTGTTTTCAGTGCATTTACTGCATCGTTGAATGTTACAGATGAATCTTGAGGCTTGTCAGTATCGTCCTCCTCATTGGTTTCTTCTTCAAAGTTGCCCAATGCAGCTTCAACAATTTTCGAGATGCTTATAGCTTCGAGATGCTTATAGCTGTCGTGGCGAGGTTTTTATCAACATTTACACAATCGTTAAATGATGGTTCATCTTGGAGTTGATTACACTCTTCTTCATTTGGTGAAATATCGTCAATAACTGGAGGATCATTCATGTCATTTTCAAAACCAGCTTTTCGGAAACAGTTTCTAATGGTTGCATCAGTAACTCTCTGCTAAGGAGCTGTGATGTAGTGCATTGCCTATCTGAAGAAAAAAATTCATTAATAATCTCTTGAAAGTGTTCTTCTGCTGCAATACTAAAATAAGAAAAAGTGACTGATAAAAATCTTACCTGTAAAATGTTGATTTTCATGTCGTCCTTTTTACCGATGTTTACACATCTGATGGCATGCTGCACGAGCATTTTCGATAGTGTAATTTGAAACTGTGAATTACGCCAAAGTCAAATGGCTGGAGCTCACCCGTGCAGTTTGCCGGGAAGAATTCAACAATCAAGTTCCTCAAATAGGAAGTAAGTGGAGGATGTGCTCCACATCTGACTACAAACAGCAACATCTTCCATCCCGCTGCACCCGTTTTAGCATCAAGGCTTCTGGGCCATGTTTTGAAAACTTTCTTTGTGATCCATGATTTCTTATTGTTTGTATATATCGTGGGAAATGTTACAACATTTTCGAAACAACACAGCTTTGCAAATTTTCCTATTGTAAGTGGGGGAAGCTACTCAGTACCATCACTGTTAGTGCGTAACAGTACTGTAACATGTTGTTCGCTTACTTTCCCTCCATGGTAGTTCTCATCTTTAAATGCTGTTATGCAGTCAGGCATAACATTGTAGAACAAGCTTGTCTCATCAGCAATAAAAATGTTTTTCGGTGCATACTAAGATGTAAGTTCTTTCAAACAAGTTTGTTTCCAATCTCTCACTGTTTTGAGTTCCACACGTCTTCTTTCCCCACACACATTTTGGCAGCTGCTAACATGTCTCACTTTAAATTTAAGAAGCCAGCCTAACAAAGCACTGAAATTTTCCACTCTGAGATGGGCTGCTAATTCAATAACTTTTTCACAGAGCATTGGGCCACTAATAGGAATGCTTTCAGCTCTGTGTTCTCTGAACCATTGTAGTAGGCAGTCTTCCACATCTTCATATATCCCGTCCTGAATGTGTGTCCGCTTACTAGAAGAAACTCCGAACACACTTGCACAGTCTTCAATTTTTTTCAACTTCATAATAATTGAATTTAAAGTAGGCGGAATTCCCAATTCTTTAGCAATCTCTACACACTCCTTGTTTCCGTTTTCTTTAACTACACTCAAAATCTGTAGTCTTTCAGCAATCGTGATGCTTGTCTTCTTTCTCCCCTCAAGTTAGCAGTTCTCAATATAGAATATAATTCAGTAGTTACAATACTGTAGCGTATAAAGTAGGCGTAAATACAACACTCCATTTACCACATGCACGCTACTTCTCTCAAGATAAGGTAGTACTAACGGCCTTGAGCAAGTAGTTACCGGTTCTGCAGAAAACAAATGACTGCTACACCCAGTACCAACCTTCATATTTTCGTATAACATACGGTTCCTGTGATGACTGTTGTTTCTTCGTATATGTCAACGTATAAAACAATCTCAAGTGTGTCACACTAAAAATTATGCTCGTGACATTGTAATTGTTGCCAACACAACACAACATATAAGTGAAAAATGTATAAACGAAGTTTTACTGTATTTGTTATAGTATTTATTGGCCTAGTGCCACCATTGACTTGCGCTGCTTTTCCTATCTTTACTTGTCTTGTTACTTTTACTGTATTTGATCAATACCAGAGCTGTTCATGTTTTCTGTTGTTATTGGTTTATAAATTGGTCCACACCAAGAAGGCATTTTGAACTTTCGAGAGCTCTAGCCCATTTTGTTGCCCTTCGTGAGAAGCCATCTTGTGCCTGTACTGCATGGCAGCAAGATAATGCCCATCAGCACACAGTGAGTTTCCACAGCTTGTCTTCATACTTGCCACGCCCTATTCTGGCCAGTAAGGTTGTCAGATCTATCCTCAACTGAAAATGTTTAAAGCATTATGGACAGAAACCTACAATAAGTTAGGGATTTTGACAATCTAACATGCCAGTTGGGCAGAATTTAGAGGACATCTGACAACTCTATGGATCAACGCCAAAATGAATAAATGCTTGCATAAGGGCCAGAGGTGGATCAACACGTTATTGATTTGCACAATTCATGGAGTTTTTTCTCTTGAATATATCATCCCACTTTTCTGAAATTGTATTAGTTTGTTTGTCTGTGCACAGACATCACATCTGCCAATTTCAATGTGGACTATAATCAAGAAAAATCTCTCCACCAAAAGTGATTTCTGTTTTGAGTGAAGAACTGTGTCCAAGAACTTAAACATTTTAGCAATTTTTACTGTACCTGTCTGCAGCTCAGCACCTCCTTTGTGTGGTGAGTAGTTCTTTCCTTTCCATATTTTTCTTATTCTGTAGTGGACTTTCCACTGTTTTATCTTTAATAGTTAACATAGAACTGATATATAAAAGCAAATCATTACCTCAGATGTCCGAGGCACCTGATAATGTATGACATGTTCCACTCCCGGGATGTCAAGTCCACGAGCTGCCACATCAGTAGCCAACAAGACACTGTTTGAATCACTGCGGAAGCGATCTAGATTTTTGAGGCGTTGACGTTGCATCATGTTGGCATGGAGAGGTAGGGGGTTACATTGTAGCAGCTGCAATAACTGTGTGAGACGCCGGACACAGCTGATACTGTTGCAAAACACCAGGGTACGACCAGGATGTCGTTGCAATAAGTAATACAAGTACTCATCTTTCTCCTCCAAGGTACAGCAAATGCGTGACTCGAGCAACGTTCCTGCCGTGCCTAAAAACCACAAATCAAAACCTAATTTACAGAAACTGGAGGTGCAACAAAATTATGTACAGTAGAGAGATTTTAACACTAAATTTATAGCAACAAAGCAAGCAAAATTCCCTGTTATTATGTTAAAGTTGTTGTTTGAGGATGTCACTACAAGTTACAAAGTTTCACTTATGCTTATCATGTTCAAGGTGTGTGTGTGTGTGTGTGTGTGTGTGTGTGTGTGTGTGTGTGTGAAAAGTTTGATATCAGAAAGAAAGTATAAGCAGAGAATGTGTTTTCATCCATTATTCACAGCATTTACCTTTTTCCTGGGTGATATCTACAACTTTTGGACTTGTTATTCCCAGTAATGAGATGATGCCCTGCAATTTTTGGCCAGGCGTTAAACGTTTTCTTGCCCGACCTTTTAAATGTCTTGGCGGTTCATGCACAAGTGTAAGTGTTGCAGAAAACACAAAGTTCTGACGACTGCTTTTCCTACCCTCATCGAGATTAATACGTTCCAAAAGTTTTTGCAGTTCTTCATAATGGCCCCTCTCAAGCATTCGATCTGTTTCGTCGATTGCAAGGTACCTAAGGCAAGAAATACAACATTTTATGTTTTTCTCTCTTTTCAATGAACAAATTTACCTAAAGTTACTTCCCGATATATGCAATGGAAAAAGAAAAATATTTTTAACTCTACCTTATGTCATCAACCTGAGACAGGTGAGGATTTCCTTCTTGAATAAGCTCCCAAAGCCTTCCAGGAGTTGCCACGACTATGTCTGGACGTTTTCTTAACAGTCTCTCCTGCTTTTCTGCAGAGAGGCCCCCCACTACAACTGAAATCTAGCACAGAATTATTATTATTATTATTATTATTATTATTATTATTATTATAGGTGTGAATGACATGGACCAAACAAAATTAGAAAAATTTGAAAACAACCAACTGACACACATTTTTACGTAACCATATAGGAAATATTTATTTAAGAACAATGTGAATTTTATTTAATTGGCATTGTGATCTGATATATCGTCAAATATGGTGATTTTGGACAGTTTTGAGATTATTTTCACCATAATTTTCATGTTTTGTCAAATTGCATTTTTGTTACAGAAGTGATGGGGTATATGTAAAACCATTAAAATACCATAAAAACGGAAAGTCTATGTTTGCCCGAGACAGACAATAGAGTGTATAGAATGTCTGAAATCATCCAATACACATGCGTATTTTAAGTCTCTGCCCTGGATTCAAAGGATATGGGGTGATTCTGGATACAAATTGCCTTTTTTCATCTACCGTCTTTCTATTTTATTTTAGGGACTTTTAACACATTTTAAGGGTGTCCTTCATTACGAATACGGATTGAGATTAAAAAATATATTTTTTGGTTCACTTTCATGCAGGTTCTTTTAATATTTTCACTTAGCTGAATGGAATGATCTCCTGAATGATGCTTGAGAAATAAATGCACCCATTTTTCTCAAGATGAACTGTTAGGAAATTTCATCTCTTTTCAGCCATATTTGTCAAGGTAGCCTTTCACTAAATATCTTATGTATAATTTATAGGAAGGAAATCTCAATGTGCAGCCCTAAAGATAACTTCCTTCAAAATTTATTCTTCTTTCTCATTTAGCACTGACTGTCCTTTGGATGTGTTTTTTGCACTTTATTTTGTAAGGTTAACCTTGGTACACCATACAAATTAATCATTTTTCTGTTTATTGATTTGCTAAATTAAATGAACTGCTTTGTTTAAAAGTTCTGGGTCATAATTATGCCAAACTTGATAGCCTTTGTTGCCACAACCAGTTGATTATGTTGGCAACTGCCTACACAATACTTTTTCACCCGTCACAACAATCTATATCTATAAATGTGAGTGTCTGTTCAGTGTACGTTTATCACGTCTGAACCACAAGACATAAAGAGCTAAAAATTTGTACAGTTACTATTGTCTACCCGTCGAAGGCTTTAGGCACATTTTTATGGTGATCGGATAGCTATTTATCTATATCTATTAATGTGAATGTCTGTTCGGTGTACGCTTATCACGTCCGAACGACAAGACACAGACACTTAAATATTTGTACAGTTACTAATTTATACCTGAGGAAGGTTTTAGACACAGATTTATACCGATGTGATAGATATTTAGTAATTTGAAGAATATAACGCGAATTGCGCAACAATAATTACTCTTTGTAAATGGTTTTATTGGTTGCATTGTGGCTTGAGGGTAGAGTATATTGGGATGGAAAGTTATCGGTGTATATAAAATTCTACCTGTGTGTGTGTGTGTGTGTGTGTGTGTGTGTGTGTGTGTGTGCGCGCGTTAATATTTCGCTCTGCAGCGAAAACTACAGAACGCAAACGAATGGTTTGTGTGTAATTGTTGTCCGAAGTCTCCCATTGTACGCCATAGTAGTTCCATGCTGATAGCTATAAGGGAGTGGAAGATATGGTGGTTGAAAGTCATCAAATTATAAAAAAATTCGGATTGAAGGCCAGCGATGACGTTTGCAACTCTATAGCAAGGAGGTTACATACAGCAAAATGTGATGCCACAGATCATATCTTTGGTCTATGCTTGCCACAATGTCTTTAGATTTTTCTCTGTAAGAATAAGCATACGAATAAGGAAATATAAGAATAAATTAAATATAAAAAATAGACGAAGATTACTCACCAGGCGAAGGAGCACAGGTGTAACAGCATCACAAATAAATAAATGAATCACACACACAAACACAAGCTTTCGCAGCCTAGCTGCTTCGTCAGGCAGAAGGGAAGGAGAGGGAAAAGGAAATGATGAGGGTTTTAAGGGAGTGGATAAGGAGTCATTCCAATCCCGGGATAGGAAAGACTTACCTTGGGGGGAAAAAAGGAGGGTAAACAAATACACACACACCCACACATTTACACAGACGCAAGTACACTTAGGCAGACATACTGACAGTTCAACAGTATGTCTGCCTAAGTGTACTTGCGTCTGTGTAAATGTGTGGGTGTGTGTGTGTATTTGTTTACCCTCCTTTTTTCCCCCCAAGGTAAGTCTTTCCTGTCCCGGGATTGGAATGACTCCTTATCCACTCCCTTAAAACCCTCATCATTTCCTTTTCCCTCTCCTTCCCTTCTGCCTGACGAAGCAGCTAGGCTGCGAAAGCTTGCGTTTGTGTGTGTGATTCATTTATTTATTTGTGATGCTGTTACACCTGTGCTCCTCCGCCTGGTGAGTAATCTTCGTCTATTTTTTATATTTAATTTTTCCTGCTAGGAATTTTTCGTCTTAATATTCGTAGAAATATAAGAATAAATAAATAAAGCAGTAAAAAAATAAATTTCTTTTAATACATCTCTTTAAAAAAATCGATTTGACGTTTCGCGCATTACATCAAGTGATCGATCTGTGATAGTATTACAATCATTATTGTTCAATGCCATCTCATCTTCAAAACCAGTCTCATAGCACCCAACTGAAAGATAGCTTATCTATCATAATCAACCAACACGCGAGCGGAGCCGTGGGTTTAAGCTAGTACTAAATATTCCACTCCATAACACAGTGTGAACTTTCGACAGTGAGACTGTTCGGCAGATTATATGTCAGTAAACAATCAACCCAAAATACAAGTCGCGGAATGTTGGAAGTAAATCTGGTTCATAAAATAAGCTTGTGCGGAGGTGGACATTAGTGGTAATCCATTGCTATGCAGTGTCGAAAATCACCCCCAGTTAACAGTATTACGGAATATCTGATCAATGAAAGTTGAATTGCAAAAGTAAAGGCTGAAAGGAATAACAAAAAAATTACACACAATGGCTAGCCATTTGGGGTCAGAACATAAGGAAACCAGTAGTCTATGTGATGACACTCCACACTGTCCAGCTCAGTTGGAAGTGAGTATATACAAGTACACAGACTGCTAGTCAACCACTACCAGTACATTGCATGTGCTCTGGCTGCTCAGTAATCTTTCTAACATGAATTTAAAGAAATTATTTGTTAAAACAAATTGATTTTTTCATGTCTTATAGATGTTTTCCTCAGCTTCAATGCCTATTATTTGTTAATGGCCTTAGTTACAGTTATGAAATGTGATACATTGCAATGAAAAATATGGGTTGCCATGAGTTTACATTTAGCGGATCTAAAGTCATACATTGCTGCATATGAAATGTCATTAACACACTGAATTTTTATTTTAACTTATATCTTTTTCAATCTCTACCTCAAAGCTTGAGAAATGGATGTTTGTAAATTCACTTAGACTTACACATGCTAGGACATAGCAAGAATAAAATATTCAGAACATCTATTGTACTGCCTAAACAGTTTGAAATATCTAAACAATTTTTTTTTTCTTTTTCTTTTTGCAAATGATAATGTAGTAACTTTCACTTAAAATAATAATAAACACACATTATTCTGCAGTGGTTTACTTGTTACTGACTGTCTTGGTACGCATGCTTCTTGTAATTGCCACTGAACTGTGGTGGCACTGAGACTGCTACACGAAGTGCCTCTGTGAACGCTGGTGTGAACTACACATAGCAGCTTGCTTGAACTTACGGTGTGGTGCACTATAACAGATACACAAACAGGGGAGTGTTTTGCTGTCTACTTAAGATGTGGAACTTTTTTATCTACTGCAGTTATTTGTATCTACTGCAGTTACTGCAGTATACAAATAACTGCAGGGAGAAAGGAAGATTATAAAGTTTAACATACCACTGACAGCTTGGTCATTAGAAATGGAGCTAACTTCAATTGTCTGGGTAAGCAACTCAGCTGTGCTCCATTAAAGGAACCATCCTGGCACTTGCTATGACATGACAGTGCCCCCAGGCTGACGCCACGCACTTCTATTTTATAGAGCCACACACATCGGCACATTTAAATCGCGCGCGCGTGAACGCGCGCGGGAAATTTAAGCGTCGGGAAGTTTGTGACGTAGGGGTTTTTCCGCGGGGCTGGAAAACGGAAGCCGAGTCGCGTGGAGGAAGTGGGAGAGTCGCGTGGACTGCCGAGGACGGCGGAGCGTGGTTGCTCGTCGCGGCATTTTTCTGTAAAAACGTGGGATAGCTTTTCGCGGCTGAAGTACCGTTTTTTCGGATGCCTTTTGAGTTAAATGATTCCGGTGTGTGGGTCAAAGTGCGAAGTTGCGTGGGGGCTCGAGTCACAAAAAACATCTTTATAAATTTAAACACGTGCATAGAAAAATTAAACTATTTAAAACAACATCTGTGTGATGAACATTATTTTTTTCGCAACTCGCCCTGTACGCCCATAAGTCTGTATAATTGGTATGTACTTTTGTTTATCAATTGAAAAATGTATTAAAATTATAGAGGGAAACTTTCCCGGTGGGATAAATAAAAATAAAAATAGAAAAGAGATGACTTACCAAAAGGACCGGCTCGTCGAGAGAAACAAATAAAATCACACACAAACACACATACAAGCTTTCGCCACCACTGGCAGCTTCTTCAGGAAAAAGAGGAAAAAAGGGGAGGAAAAGGGAAGGATATGGGTTTTAAGGAAGTGGAAAAGGAGTCATTCCAATCCCAGGAGTGGAAGGACTTACCTTACCCTAAGGTAACACACATACAAGCTTTCGCCACCACTGGCAGCTTCTTCAGGAAAAAGAGGAAAAAAGGGGAGGAAAAGGGAAGGATATGGGTTTTAAGGAAGTGGAAAAGGAGTCATTCCAATCCCAGGAGTGGAAGGACTTACCTTACCCTAAGGTAAGTCCTTCCACTCCTGGGAATGGAATGACTCCTTTTCCACTTCCTTAAAACCCATATCCTTCCCTTTTCCTCCCCTTTTTTCCTCTTTTTCCTGAAGAAGCTGCCAGTGGTGGTGAAAGCTTGTATGTGTGTTTGTGTGTGATTTTATTTGTTTCTCTCGACGAGCCGGTCCTTTTGGTAAGTCATCTCTTTTCTATTTTTATTTTTATTGAAAAATGTATTAAGGCGCACGTGGACGGAACAGCACCAAAGCGGGAATCATTTAATATCATCCCCTAAACGACCACAAAACATTTTTCCACCAGAAAGAGGGAAAAGCATGTTCCGCCCCGTCGCATATGGGGGCTCGTCCATTTCGCGAAACAGTGTGTATTGTGTACTGAGACACGGTCCGGCTCATCCATTTCGCGAAACAGTGTGTAGTGTGTACTGAGCAACGTTCCGACACGTCCATTTCGTGAAGAGAGAAGTACGTCGCGGCTCGTTCATTTCGAGTGCGAAGTACATTCCGACTCGCGTATTGAAGAAAATTTCAGCGGCAGCGAGTGTGCGGCAGCCCGCAACAGCGCAACCGGGAGACGCGGCGGCAACAGCCGGTAAATTCGAGACCGACATCGGCGCGGCAGGACGCGGCGCGGCAGAGACGACGCACGACAACGGCGATTTCAGCATCGGCAGCTCAGCACGGAAACACGCCGCAATTACGCAGTGGAGTTGCAGCACAGACAAAAAGATAAGTTTCGCAGCAGGCTTTTGTTTTGTTGATTTTAGTTCTCTTGTCCCCAGCCATGAGTGCCGAAACTGATAGAGTTCTAAGTGATAATGAATCCTTAGAGAATGGTAGTGGGTTTGAGGCCCCAACGCAAACTAAGGCAGATGAAATGAAAGCAATGATGGGTTGGATGATAACTGAATTTAAAAATACTGTAGGGGGCCTGGAAACAAAAATGGGAAATTCAATTACAAGTATAAAATTTGAAATGGGGAATTCAATTGCTGAAATGGGAAACTCAATAAAAAATTCAATGGGTGCTTTAAAAAATGAAATAATCTCGGACTTTGACAAAAGATTAGAAGATTTGACTGAAAAATTTGAAGTTAGAGAAAAGGATCTGAGTGCCAGAATTGGTGCTGTGGAGACTGAGTTGAATGACAGGATAGAATCAGGAAAACAGATGTGTGAAATCAGAAATGAGGAAACTAGGCAGACTTTAATTGAAATAAACAAAAGGATTGTGGCTGGTGTTGATGAAACTAAGACAATTTTGGAAAATACAAAAAGTGTTTTAAGAAAGGAAATAGAACAGGTAGTAGCTGTAAATAAATCCAGTATAGAAAAGGTGAATAGTAGGATGGCTGACTTAGAATTGTGCTCTGCATCTGCAAATACTGGTTGGTTTCGGATGCAGATACCAAGTTGTAAAACTTTTTCAGGGGAAAGTAACTACCATGTAGTAGATTTTATTGCAGCATGCAAAGATCAATTCCTGCCTGGAATGACTGATAATTGCAAAATAAAATACACCAAAAGAATGTTAGAAGGTCCTGCACAGACGTGGGCTAACCAATGTGCTGAGAAATTCGTTTCCTTTGAAGCTTTCGAAAAACTAATTTTAGATAAGTACTCGAGCCAGGCTAAACAAGTCAGGTTACAAAATGAGTTCTTAAATGGAGTTGCTTACAAGGGGGATAAACAGACTATGAAGGAATTCTGTCAGGAAGAGTTAAGGAAATTGGTGCACTTAGATAGACCATTAGGAGCTCTTACTGAAATATACACTCTTTGCCGGAGGTTGCCACAGAATTTAAATTTGCAACTTATACACTGCCCTACTGACTCTACTGAAAAATGTCTAGATTTTATAGAAAAACTAGATCATGCAATGGCATATGAACCTAGACATGGGGAGCCTCAACATATAGCTAACCAAAGGGAACATAATAGGAATACCAGAAATTGGGGAAATAAGCAGCATGGCCACCACCAAGAAAGGAAAGTGAATGAAAATTGGAGAAATAATGGGGGTAGATGGAATGGTGATGATAGGAATCTGAGAGATCCATGGGGAAGAACTAACAGGGATGATCGAAGGTTAACACAGGAAAATGGAGAAAGAAGATGGGAACAAAATAGAAACGAACAACACAGACAACGTTCGGAAAACTAGAATTTGTTCCAAATGGGGTCCGATTTGGGACAGGATACAAGGTACGAAATAGGACCGAGAGAAGGATAAATAATTACAAGCCAGATAGCAGGGGATCAGATAGGAATAACTATGACCAGAATAGAGAGAAAAGGGAAGAAAGAATATGTAATATGGATGCAATATTGGGCAATGAAGAAATGGTTGGGGGATGGTTTACACAGCATGATAAAAGAAATGCAAATAAGAGAAGAAATCATAAAAATCCAAGTGAAGATTGTAATGTGGGAGATTTGTTTAGTGAAAGAGTAAGTAGTGGGAGAGATGCTGAAGAAAACAGCATTGGTTTGGCTTCTGTATTAGGTGAATCAGGTTTGCATGCAGAGCATAAGTGTGTGATTGAATGTAAGAGTATGCCAAGGGGATGTGTGAATGGTAGCAAAAGTGTCATTGAACTAGATGAGACAAAATCAAATATTAATATGTGTGAAAAAATGTGGGTATTCCAAAGTTTAAAGCAATCACTAATGACAGTGTAATAAGAGCTGTATCTGGTTTGGTGCAAGTTGATGATGTGTGGTTTGATGATGTAAATGTAAATAAGAATGTACAAGCACCTATAATTAATGAAGACTGGGAACAGGGTGAGAAGAGTAAATTTAAAGGCTGGGTGAAGAAGGTCAATTGGATTAGGAAATGGGCACCAGATGATTGGGCAATTCATAAATATGACTATATAAAAAGATTAGGAGAGCAATGTGGGAAAAATGAGACATATTACAATGTTCTTAAAGAAATATTTGGAGGGGATCCAGAATTTGATGAATTGAGGCGACAAAGCTTATTCTCATTGGAAACTAATAAAATGAATGATGAACATGACTCTGTAAATGATGGATCTAGTGATGAACAAGAAATAGGGGATGATATACAAACTTTTGTCATATATAATAGTAAACTGTATGACGATATGAAAGAGGTGTTTGAAAAAGTATTTGCAGGTGATAACATAGAACCATATAGCCCTAGTAGTGAGGATCAGGTATGCAACATGGTAAAGTACTGCATACATGAAATAGAAGACGACCCGTTAGCAGAGACTGAATTAGAGACAAATGTGAATGAATATGTGCAGCCAATCATAAATGTCACTGTTGGAGGGGTATGTGAAACTGCACTGATTGATACTGGGAGCTCTATTAGTGGTATTGCAGAAGACTTTTATAATCAGATTAGGACCACAGGAACAGTTGAATTTCCAGTCACAGGGGTAAGAATAAAAAATGCAACTGGAACTTACAGCAAGTCAGTGATTAAGGAGGTTGTATTAGATGTAAATATAGGAGGGAAAACGTTTAGTCATGTTTTTCTGGTAATAAGAAATCTCTGTCTAAATCTTGTGTTAGGCAATGATTTCCTGTGTAAAAATGGAGCTTGCATTGATTGTAAGGATCAGGTGCTGGAACTCCATTCTGGAGGATGCATGAAAATGGTTAAATTTAGAAGTGCAAGTAATGATAAGGATTTAGTGGCATGTCTGCACATAGCCAAATGTACAATGAATGAGGCGGAGGTCGAGGAAGTGATAAGAAGGAAGGTAAACAATACTGAGGGAATTTATGATCATGCAAAGGGGGAGCCGTATTATTTACTGACAGACAATAAGAATGTATTTTCCGAAAAGCCAGGTAAGGTACAAAAATTTAAATATTCATTAAGGGTAAAACCACATGAGCCCAGTATTGTGAGGAAAGGTATGGGGTAAAGCAGTTTCAAGTATGATCAGTGTATATAGTAGGGTAAGGATTTGTGTAAATTTATTTTTGTAACTTTATTATATATCTGTGATTAATTTATGTGAAGCAGTAAGGACAGGGCTTAAAATTCAAATGTGGTGAAAATATGTACATAAAGGAGTAGATTATGTTATAAAATACACATGTGAACTGAAGATTTTGAGTTTTACATGTTGACACTAGACCTGTGGATGTCGTTTTTCTAATTAGTCCCAGATTAGGATTAGGCAGTGCAATTAGTTTTAAATATGGTAGTTTGGAACAGGTGATAATAATGTGGAAATGCACAAAGTTAAAAATATATATACATATATATTTTTTTTGGTGCATTGGGGGTAGAGAAATGTTTGTATAGGGATATTGTGTATCCAAAGGATCATGTTGTGTGTAAGTAGGAAATTCTGTGTGTATCATGTCAAAGTCTCAAAATTTGCAGAAGGGATGTAAGATTATAAAAACAAAATAATATCTATATTTTCTGATATGAAACATAATTAAATTAAATTGAATAGTTTGTCAGAAGTACAAAAAAAAAAAAAAAAAAAAAAAAAAAAAAAAAAAAAAAAACTTTTCTTAAGAGTTCATTTTGTGAGACGGGAATTTGGCTACAGTATTAGATTACAACCTTTAAACCCACATACAAATGACAATAACCATGCCACATCTTGAGTTTATTTTCATTGGAGCGGCCTGAGGGATATAAAATAAAAGAACAATGACTTCGACTTTTCTGTGTAACTGTATGAAGTTCTGTTTTGATTGTGGTAAATCTGGATAGCAGAGGGGTGGGGTGTGAATCTGATGGATCCCTGGTATAATATATATAGATTTGCCAAAAGAAAAATCATTTGTATTCTTTTTTGTTTTCTCTCTCTCTCCCTTTCATTGCTTTCATGCCAGCTGAGAGGACAAGAGAGCTAAAATCATTGCCAATAGCCTGAGCTGCACCGGCTTACAAACTTGAAAAAGACAGAAGTGTAAGGACCAGTGCCCATATACTGAAGTGCAACACAAGGGATGTTGGAAGTGAAACTTTTCAGTGCAACGGGAAGTGTATATTAAAAATTATGGTATTCATTCCATAATAAGAAAATGACATGGGGTATACCCATCAATATTAGTGATTTTTTTTGTATATTCTTGTTGATGTGTGTAACATAGACAGAATTTTAAATATGTACAAATTAACCAAATTTAATTTTTGTCCCTAGTTGTAAGATTTTTTTGTATTGTATTTTCTTATTTTTGTTTGAGGGGTATATTTGTGTTATGTTTTGGTGCTACTTGCGACATCCTACACTATGTTTGGAAGTCGCAAGTGGGGGTATTATGACATGACAGTGCCCCCAGGCTGACGCCACGCACTTCTATTTTATAGAGCCACACACATCGGCACATTTAAATCGCGCGCGCGTGAACGCGCGCGGGAAATTTAAGCGTCGGGAAGTTTGTGACGTAGGGGTTTTTCCGCGGGGCTGGAAAACGGAAGCCGAGTCGCGTGGAGGAAGTGGGAGAGTCGCGTGGACTGCCGAGGACGGCGGAGCGTGGTTGCTCGTCGCGGCATTTTTCTGTAAAAACGTGGGATAGCTTTTCGCGGCTGAAGTACCGTTTTTTCGGATGCCTTTTGAGTTAAATGATTCCGGTGTGTGGGTCAAAGTGCGAAGTTGCGTGGGGGCTCGAGTCACAAAAAACATCTTTATAAATTTAAACACGTGCATAGAAAAATTAAACTATTTAAAACAACATCTGTGTGATGAACATTATTTTTTTCGCAACTCGCCCTGTACGCCCATAAGTCTGTATAATTGGTATGTACTTTTGTTTATCAATTGAAAAATGTATTAAGGCGCACGTGGACGGAACAGCACCAAAGCGGGAATCATTTAATATCATCCCCTAAACGACCACAAAACATTTTTCCACCAGAAAGAGGGAAAAGCATGTTCCGCCCCGTCGCATTGTGTAGAGTGATTTAGGGAAATCATAGAAAACCCAAGTATGGATTGCTGGAAATGGAACTGAACTACCATTCTCCTGGAAGCAAGTCCACTGCACCACCTCACATGGTCAAATCCCCCCTCCCTTTCAATGGGATAATATAATTTGTTAAGGGTCACTGACAGCTACTTAAATGAGAATTAGAATAGAAGTGGGATTTTTTAACATGCATGGCTATCCAGATAGGTCCTACTCCTACCAAGATGTGAACAGCTAAATTTTAATGGTTGCTATATCGATATATTATTCACAATTCTTTTAATAATATTGTCACAAATGGAAATAATCTCACACACTTATATGCTATTATCTCTGTAACTCTAACTGAATTATTAGATTTACAGAGATAATAGCATATAAATGTGTGAGATTTCTTCCATATGTGACAATATGAACAACTGCTGATCTTCTTTTGGAGGGGAGGTTTTCTGCTTTCATTAGTGTCTATTGATAGTATTCAGAAATTAGCCTTTTGAAGACAAGTATACATTAGCCATTCTGTTTTCCATAATTTTAGTTTTTATAAGACAACTTTCCTTTTGATGAAAGTTTAACAAATGCAAAACATGCTATCCAGTAAGTCTCAGAACTTATTTATAACTCTTCCTTTCCACTATTGTGTCCCCGTCCCTTCTGCTAAATTTGGATGACACCTTGTCTAAATTTTTAGCATTTAAATTTTACGCAGTACTTGTCACATTTCACAGTCTTTATCCCCTTCTTATTATTTTTACATACAGTCACCCTCGTCATTCATACACTGACATGTGAGAATCAACAGACTTGCTTGTTTATTCTCTTAAATGATAGTTCTTATAAGTTATATCACTTTAAAGTTTATGATGCTATTATCTATCAATTTTGTTTTATGCTTCACACTGTAAATAGCAAATTATAATATAAATCAATAAAAACAAACCTTTATGCCAGTGTATTTTGCAACCGCTACCAAATGATTTCGTACTTGTATTGCTAATTCCCTGGTTGGGGTCAGTACAAGAGCATATAATTTTCCTCCAGATTTTTCTTGGCTTTTTGTTTCACACTTATTAATATCAACATTATTTTCTTGATCCTCTGAAACAAGAGATATATATATATTATTATGGCTCGCCTGTGAAATTAATAACATCAATGATATTAAACTTTTGAGTGCATCCAAAGTACTGCTTATTTTGGCAATCAAGGTTTGGTAGCCATACATACTCTACTGGTTGTATGTAAGTGTAGGTTTCCATGGCCATTGTCAGTATCAACACCATACTGTCAATCTTTAAAACTTTTGACCAATTGAAAGTGGCCTTCCTATGTGTATCTGTCTGCACTTGTAAGTGTCCAAAATGTGGGAAAGTTTTAGAGACTGACATTGTGGTCTCATCCTGAAGAATTTTATTGATAATATCCTGTTGAGTTATGCCTGAGTGATCATGTGAATGTACACATGCTCCTTTTCTGATAAATACTGTGGCCAAAAATTTAAGTTGTGTATATATGATCATCTTTTCTATGTGCCTGTCTGCAGCCTCAGCAACCATCCTCAGAGTAAGTTGCTACCTATCCCCATTATTATTTACATTCCAACCGGAACTCTCCATCATTAAACTATTTATTTATTAATTACATGTCACAGGTTTTTAATGGAATACAACATTTTTCAGAACATAGTAATATTGTAATAATAACAATAATATCTGTATTATATTAGATTAATGATGAAAATTCTCCTCAGAGATAATAAATATTGTTGAAATGAGATAGAATGGCTGGCCAGTACTTACCATTGTGCTGTACCGCCAATAGTAACACAAAATGAAAAAACAGAAAAAAAGGGACAAAGGGACAAGCTTTCGGAACAGAGTTCCTTCGTCAGGTGGGAGAGAAGGGAAGAATAAAGGATGGGAATAGAAGGGAAAGGTGGTTCACGACCTAGGTCATGAAGGTGGTGTTTCGGAAGTGTGGGCGTCAGAGATACTGCATGTATGTACTGAGCCAAGCCAGAGAGGATAAATATAACTAAAAAGTTTAGTTATATTTATCCTCTCTGGCTTGGCTCAGTACATACATGCAGTATCTCTGACGCCCACACTTCCGAAACACCACCTTCATGACCTAGGTCGTGAACCACCTTTCCCTTCTATTCCCATCCTTTATTCTTCCCTTCTCTCCCACCTGACGAAGGAACTCTGTTCCGAAAGCTTGTCCCTTTGTCCCTTTTTTTCTGTTTTTTCATTTTGTGTTACTATCGGCGGTACAGCACAATGGTAAGTACTGGCCAGCCATTCTATCTCATTTCAACAATATTTAAATCTGTATTATATTACATATTTAAAAAATTATGAAAACCTGTCATTTGACCAGCCTAGAGATGAGTGGTCTACCTTCCAGTGTACTGACTTTCAAAGGAGGTGAATGCAGCTAAGGAATTACTGAATGGGATAAGACTAATAGTCAGAAAAATTTATAACAATATCATAGATTTAGAAGTTGCAACTGGTGAGAATATTGGGGAGGGAATACTGTTCTAGCATAGTTTTGACACCATAAAATGTAACATGCCTTTCTCCATACCTGCCAACTTTTGAAAAGGGCTTTCAGTAAAACTCACGTGCCGCAAAAAATCTGGGAAATATCTTTCACATAGTCCGGATTGACGAAAATAATGATTTTTTCAGGGTTAATAAATACAATAATGTAATAGTATCTAGATACGTCATAGGTTATTGTTCAAGCGGTCATAACAACCGATAAGAAATCCACGTTAAATAGCAGTAGGAACGGTGAATATTGGTTTAGAGCATACAAGACCGGACTTCCTTGATAAATTAAGCAGATATATAGCTGAAAAAGGTTTTACACAATAAAACTTGTGTAAAGGCAAGAAATAACAACACATACTGCAAATGATATGCTAGTTCGACTATAGCCTAATTTTCTCTCCTGCATAAAAGGAAAACTTTACCAACAAAAAAGGACTGGAAGAAAACTGTGCATCTTCAATTTTGTCTCACCTTAAGTGCAAACGTAGTTATTTAGTCACAGGCGGCACGTAAAGAAGTACTTCCTCATTGATGGCAAGAAATGGTATTTATCTGTATCCTGGAAATCGATAAGTATGTCCTAGGTCTGAATGCCAATAACTGACTCATCAGCACTTTTTTTTTTAATTTGCATAGCAGAGCCTGTCGACACCTGAGATTCACACAAAACTTGAAGAACTGTTATCCCGCCTTTAAATTCAATTCCAATGGCGTCACAACAGAACACGGCATCACGAACATCAGAGTTAAAAGTAGCGATCAGATCAGTGAATATACGTATCTTCAACCCACACAAACAATTGATTGAACATAAGTGGTATGAATATCGAACGTTAACGTTTCAATTTTTTGTGCAAGTCGTAAAATAACACCGACCATCCGTAAAACCGTAAAATGATGCAATTTCCGTAAATTTTACGGGTAAACCATAAAAGTTGGCAGATATGCATCTTCATGTTTATAATCTGGCCAAGGTAGATATATTCACTGACCTCTTCCTAATGAACTGTCCTTAACTTTCACATCACCAGCTGGGACCCATTTGTTTGACATTACTTTTGTTTTGGAGAGGTTCAAATTCAAGCCAACTGACATTCCGAAGCAAGATCAGTAACTAAGTTTTGCAGCTCTGTGAAGTCGTTGGCCAGTAAGGCAATATCATCAGCAAATTGCAATTTGGTAAGCCTTCTTCCGTTAAGTCTGATTCCCTTGCCTTCCCAGCTCAGCTTTGACACAGCCATTTCCAGTACAGCTGAGAACAGTTTTGGGGAGATGGGATCACCTTGCTTGACACCGTTCATGACGCGGAATTCTTGAGTTGATTCGACGATATTGGCATAAGCTGAAGAATTCTCGTAGATATTTCTGAGCACTTCAATGTACGTTGCTTCCACTCCTTGCTCTCTCGAGGCTTGGAGGACAGCTGTATGGCTAACGGAGTCAAACGCCTTTTCAAAATCAACAAACGCAATGCAGAGAGGCATTTATTAACTCAAATATTTGAGCAATCTTTACCAAATAGCTGCGTTGTAAAAATCTAGGAAGTGACACCGACTCCCTAGTTCAAAGACTAATTACGGAAAAAGGTGATAGGCCGTATAATTAGGACGATTGTGTACAAATCTACGGTACAATTTCATCAGCAAGAATTACAATTAGTAAGATTGTGAGACAGGGTATATAATTTTAAGATGTCGGCAAATGTAAAAATCCGCCACAGCTGCCCACTCAAAATGCAACTTCAACTGGAACCAGACATTTGGGAATGAGCACATTGTACCACAGTCTAACATATACAGTCACGACACTTCCGCAGATTCACGATATACACTGCAACAGTAGCACTCCAAGCAGCCGGAAAGCTACATTTCTGAATACGACATATCGTTTACATTTATTGTAACATACTTTTTACATTAGGAAAAATATGTAATACCTTAAAATAGGTAATAATTTAAAAACAGCTCTACATTTGTCTTATGTTTCCTAAGGTCCCTGGCAAGGTACGAAACGGTACATCGCAGAATAGTTTATTTCCCACTATCTCGTAACCTACAGGCTTCTGCTAAATAATTCCATTTTGTATTAAAGTAAAAATGGCTAAGAAACACCAGAAGAGCTTTCCTTTGGCAGAAAGACGTCGCTTTTCTACTAACGAACGTTAAGGTTTCTTCACTATAATTCCAGTCGAATCGGTGAATGAACGTAGCAAACATATAGAATGCAATAACTACAGTATGTATCGTACCAAATTAGCTACAACAGTTGTAGCTGAAGGAAACACGTAAAATGTGGCAATAACACGGCAAAAGCTATGAAACTATTTTCCAACAGAGACAGCTGAATCACGAATGGCAAGTATCGTCAAAACTTTGCTTTTTTAAGCTAAAGTAATTACACTGAACATAATATGCACGTTTAAAGAAGACGTATGAGGTGTAAAACTGTGCGAATCACTGGACTCCACACAATTTATACACGTCAAAAAAACTGCCTGTCATAGTAAGAAAAAACCATAATAGAAATTTATTATTCTGTTATGTTTATAGCCTACTTTCAGCGAAGTAAGATTGAAATATACACATATTCGTAAGTATTTGTTCAAGACCAATGAAGCAGTGAAATTGACTTTCATTAATTTCCGTATCAATTTATGTCTTGATATTTTACTAATGCTTGCAACGCAAAAATTGTACTACCATACCTGCCAACTTTTAAAAAGGACTATCAGTAAAACTCACGTGCCGCAAAAATTCTGCAGATTAATTTTCATATAGTCCCACTTGACAAAAATAATGATTTATCAGGGTTACAAAAAGCAATATGAAATCGTATGGTATCTACTTACGTCATAGGCCATTGTTCTAGTGGACATTAACAATCAACAATAATTCCACGTTAAATTGCAGTAGGGGCGGTGAATATTGATTTAGAGCACACAAAATAGGACTCTGATAAATTAAGCAGATATGATATAGCTGAAAAAGATTTTACACAATAAAACCTGTTTGAAGTAACAGAGGCAAGAAATCATAACTCACACTGCAAATGATATGCTAGTTCTTCAATTGTCTCATTTTCTCTTGCATAAAAGGAAAACTTCACCAAGAAAAAAGGAATGGAAGAAAACTTCAATTTTGTCTCACCTTGGGTGCAAACGTAATTATGTAGTCACAGGCGGTACGTAAAGAAGTACTTCCTCATTGATGAAAAGAAATGGTATTTATTTGTATTCTGGAAATCGATAAGTATGTTCTAGGTCTGAATACCAATAACTAAAACTCATCATCACTTCTTTGAATTTGCAGAGCAGAGCCCGTCGACACCTGAAAGTCACATAAGACTTGAAGAACGTATCTTCAACCCATGCAAACAATCTATTGTACATATGTGGTGTGATTATCGAATGTTAACGTTTCAATTTTTTGTGCGCCAAGTCGTAAAATAACACCGACCATCCGTAAAACCGTAAAATGATGCAATTTCCGTAGATTTTACGGATAAACCGTAAAAGTTGGCAGGTATGCCTTTCTCTTTTAAACAATAGCAATTTCCAATTAGATTAGTGTTTTGTGTTAGGACCAACAAAGCACAGGGTCAAACACTTCACTGAGTTGGAATTTACTTGCCTGAGCCAGCCCCCCCCCCCCCCCCCCTTGTCACAGACAATTATTGTTGCCTTATCCTGGTGCAAAACATTAAAAAATGTAAATGTAGAAATTAAACCTGAGGGTCAACAAACAGCTAACATTGTCTGGAAAGAAGTTTTGTAAAAAATATTGTTTATACTGTTAAAATGTACAATAAAATACTATAATTTGATAAATGTTTACATTTACTTACTTCGACTTCACTGATGAGAGTGCAAAGTATTCACATGGGTCATCTAGTTGTTATTATTCCATGTTTTAGGTATAAGTAACAAATTAGTTGAGATGATACATGCATATGCATTAGCTAATAGTATGGAAAATGAAAGTATAAAAAAATGAATGAATATTATAGAGACAATATTTCATAATAATGGCAATTTTACACTCAGTTCTAAAGAAAAGCATGTTATAAGCAGAAACAGAATGAATACTAAACCCATATAAAAATATGGGTGAATTTACAAATAAAAGTGTGTATGTCCTCAACTGGCATTCTATTTCTGCCATTGCAATAACTTTTTTCTTGCGTTTAAAAAATTCTCAGAAAAGCATTGGGACTGTTTATATCATTGTAGCTATTACACTTCATGTATTATAACTGGATAGATAAAAAATCCACTTAGCAATTGATGCAAGAAGAAAACACACACAAAAAGTATGAAAATGTTCAAGACTTCAGAGCCAATGGCTCCTCCTCCTGATAGAAGGGAAGAGGGATGAAGGAAAAGTATTCCCTTTTCTTCAACCCTTCTCTACCAGAAGTATGACTCACTGATCCTGAACGTTGTTTTGTTGTTGTTGTTTTTGGGTTAGAGAGATGCTCAACAGTAAGGTTATCAGCACCCACACAGAACTCTCATGAGCGAAAGTAAGTAAAACACTTGAGATGCAAGTCCAAGGAAAAGAGTGAGCCAAATGAAAATCAGACCCATTCTCCTTCAGACCTACCCATAAACACGCATATTTAAAACTTGCCTAAATCATGTAGGGTCATGGACATGTTCATCCAAACTGAAACTGATCAGTAAAACTAAGAAAACTGACAGATAGTCATAGGTGGAAGTGACTGATAGACCAATACTTAAAAGAAGAAGAAAAGAGGCAGAAGAGCTGGTCATCCTAATAACATTTTAAAAATGTTGCCCTAAAATTTTTACGATTAAGTCTGTGGATTCATATGATTTTAAAAGATGTACCACACTTGTTTGGTCATTGGTTAAAATACAGGGCAGATCACTTGGCAAAACAGCTGCCACCCTATGATCTGAAAATAAAACACAATCGACTGAAATGAGATTCACCACATGAAGGAAGATCCTCCTACTGGAACAAGAAGCCATGTATCATGGGGCAGTGAGATCCGTAGATAAGTGAGGTGGACTTTATCCCACCTGCGCAGTTGGAAGGAAGTGCATCTCAGCCATAGGGTGCACTTTACAATATGCAATTTATTGTTCGTTATTTCTTGCCACTCATACTCCCATTGACACTTGAATTTGTATCCCAACAGCGAGGTAATAGTATGCAGGGATATGGGACACTGAAATCTGAGGCTCACAACACACCTCTTTGGCTGCTACATGCGCCCTTTTGTGCCCTTGATTACCCATATGATCTGGGGCCCAGCAGAAAGACACCACTTTCCCCAAACTTCGTAGGTGGAAAAGGGTATCCTGGGTGTTCTGAACTAGTTTATATGATGGGTACAGGGTTTGAAGAGATTGAAGAGCACTCAGTGAATCTGAGCAAATGAGGAATTTCACACCTGTGCACTGCCCACAGAATGGTATGAAGACAGTAATCTCTTAACATAAAGTTGGATCTGGGTGACCTGGTCAGGGAAAACAAGAGTGTCCCCCTGTTAGAACCCATCTGTGAATACAGCTTCAGAGTCGTAGTGCTCAGTTAAAATTGTACAAAATAATGAACTAAAAACACTGGCAAGAGTACAGCTTCTATGGTGCTGAACTAAATCTAAAATTATTCTGGGCCTCTGCAGTATCCAGAGTGGCAGGTGATTAAAATCCAGGGTTTGGGGACATACTTGATCCACTCCAAGTGACTCCAGCACCTGCTGCATGCAGATCCCAAACGGCCTTGCTGCTCATGGACGATTTGAGAAAAGGCACACCATATCAGGGCAAGCAACAGTTTGATAAACTGGGGATTTTGGATAAGCAAGTTTACTGCCTGATGCACAATGAGAAGTCACTGCAGGATGGTGAGTGGTAGTGCCCCAGCACAGGCTAGGTATGGCGCTGGCCTTGTAAGCACCATTGGCCAGCCTAATTCTTTCATGGTGAACAGTGCAAATGGTCTTCAGATATGAAGGCGTCACTGAGCCACAAAGTGTGCACCTGCAATCTATCTGTGATTGTAAAAAAGCCATATAAAACTCAAGCAGACGTGCCCTATCTGTTCCCCACGACATATGGCTATGGCGTTTCAAAATGTGCACTGCGGTGTGGTAGTCATGATTCTTTAAAAGGGAGAAAAGTGCTCCTAATTTGCAGTCCAGTAGATTAAAAATACCACGAGAACGATTAAAATGGAAACACATACACTTGTCAGCAGAAAATTAAAAACCCATCTTTGCAGTCCACTGCTCTATCTTATTTAAGGCCGACAGCCAATGTAGGTTTATTGGAAGAATTTTGGGAAGATGTATTTCATCTGTAAAGGAGTCCGTGTATAAAACACTTGTACAAACAAGTCTTGAGTATTGCTCAAGTGTTTCGGACCCACAGCAGATCAGTTTAAAGGAAGACATGGAAGCAGTTCATAGACGAACAGCTAGGTTTGTTACTGATAGGTTCGACCAATGTGCGAGTGTCACAGAAATGCTCCGGGAACTCAAATGGGAATCACTGGAGGAAAGATGACATTCTTTTCGAGAAATTCTGTTGACTTCTGTTATTCCCATCGTACATAGGTGTTTTTTGAAATTCCCATGGCCTGTCAGCAATCCAACCATGAGTCTAATCTCTCTTCTGTTCAGACCCAGGATTGCAGAGCTTCTTTTAAAACATGGCTTTGGCATCATTACCTTGCCATGTTTTTGTTGATGGACTTTGGTCCAATATTCTACGTGCTGTCTTCTGAGCCAGTTACGTAGCTCCAAATTGATCATTGCCTTAGTGATTGTCAGGACAGGTTCCGGTCCAATAAATGGAGTCTCTGCCCCCATCCTGGCTAATCTGTTGGCATGTTCGTTGCCACTGATCCCCGAGTGGCCAGGGACCCACAATAGGTTTACTCTATTGCTTTCCCCTAGCTCCACCAGAACCCTGTGACATTCTGCAACAATTTTAGACCTTGTTGCAGGAGCTGCCAGTGATCTCAGGGCTGCCCGGCTGTCTGAATAGATATAGATGCTACGATCTTTGTAGCACCTACGCAAATTCTCCTCGCCACACACCCTGATGGCAGTGATTTCGGCCTGGAAAACTGAGGCCAGTTTTCCTAGAGAGATGACGCCCTCTAGTCTTGGCTGCACCCCATATACCCCGGCCCCAACACCTTGGTCGGATTTTGACCCGTCAGTGAACCAGACAACATCCCCCGTACCGTGTCAATTTTCTCCCACTGCTCCCTACTTCCAATTGTTATATTGAAAGGCTTGTTGAAGCAGTATGGGGTTATAATATAGTCGGCTGGCATTTCCCCAACCTTTCCTATATTTACCTCACTCACTATTTTAGTGTGTGATTCTGGATATCCCAAAGAGTTCCAGTCGTTGCCAGATTTGAGTCTGTATGCACCAGCTTTTGCCTCCGTCTTGACCCAAAGGTGTAATGGAGGCATATCCAGCATGGTTTCCATCCCAGAAGTTGGTGTGCTGCTAATTCCGCCTGTTATGGCTAAGCAGGCCAATCTCTGCGTACAGAGGCATAAAGACATTCATTTTTTCTTTGTTCTATTTGGGAGTGGAATAGGAAAGGGAATGCCTGGTGGTGTTAGAGTGTAAGCTCTGCCACACACCTTATGGTGGATTACAGAGTATATATGTATATGAACATTGGCATCATAAACTTTCCGTATGAAGACATGAAATTGTCACTACAAAGAATACTAAATAAAATACAGCTATTCAGTTTTTAAAAAGAAAACATGTACAGTTGAAGCTGTTTCCTAAGATATGACATCTATTATGTTGTGCTGAACAGTTATTTTTATTTCTATAGGTTTGTATCTCACCTGAACACCTTCCCTTTTGCTCCAAAATGCCACTGATTATTGGAATTCCAAAAGCAAGGGTTTTACCACTTCCTGTTTCAGCAGCACCCAGTATGTCTCGTTTTCCTAATATTGCTGGTGGTACAACCATTGACTATAAACAGTGCCAGACATATAGTATTAGAAATGATACAAGGAGTCATAAGGATTACAGTTATTGTGCTAATTACAATACCTGTATTGTTGTTGGTTTTGTAAATTTCAGTTCAGATAAGGCTTGTATTATCTGAGTGGGTACATTTAACCCATGCCATGCTTCCATTCCTTCCACAACACTTTGACATGTATCTCCATCTGTAACCACTTCACTACTGTCAACATCAGAGCATATTGTCTCATTCCTTATTCTTTTTGAAGATGGTAGTTCACTTGGATCAGTGTCTCTGCCTTTCCTCTTCTTTGTTTTAATGATACTGTCACTTTCATCTGCCTCAGCTGGTTTTTTCTTCTTTTTCCTCCTCTTATTCTTCTTTTTCTACACAAAAACAAAACATAAAAGCAAAAATAATAAAAAAGACTATTATCTAAATTTTAAAATGTCTCTACACACACAGATGAAAATAATCATCAAATTTCTCTCTTAACAAGTGAGTACCACAAAGGCCTATTGCCAACATTTCCAGATTTCAAGTTTAGCAAAATGTTTCACAAAACCGAGAAGAAAAAATATCACTCAACCAAATTTTATATAACAATGTAACTAAGCAAATATTCAACAAATGACTTTTGTACACCAGCATATTGAAAGACTTTCTGGATTAATACAACACTAATAGATTAAATTCTGATTCCAGAATGGAAAGGAGAAAGCAGAAAAAAATTATAGTAATCAATTGAATTAATTTTAACCCTTAAGACATTTGACTGTCATGGCACCAAAGAAATTGGTATGCATATACAAAGGCAATCACTTTGTTAAGTTTTTAACCATTGTACAGCAGTGATGAGGTTATTTTAGTTTTAAAAAAATTTAATGTATGCATAGTGGCACAACATTCCTGCTCAATTATATTAATGTGTGACAGTTATGTACAGCTGAAGTTGGCATCACAGTTAGTGGGAGCTTTGGCAGAATTTCCATATCACACACAAAGCATCACATTTTGCTTAGCCAATGGCATATTGCTTTGGCATAACCTAAGACAGGCTAGAAACAACATGTAGTGAATTTATAGTGCCATATTTAAAGTGGGTGGCTTGTTGTTTTTGCAGTTTGTTTGCGAATGTTTGATATACTTTCCTGTCGTTTTGGTATGCCAGTCGAATAAATGAATGGAGTTGAGTGAAGTGATATTCCCGATAATCTTCTGGCTGAACACACGGTGCAGTGGTTAGCATCGCAGACTGCTGTGTTTGCGATCCCCAGTTCAAATCCCGCCTTAGGCAGAAAAAAAATATTTCCTTGTATTTACTATTTCTATAATGTTCTGTGTGTTTATTATATAATAAATAATATAGTGAGGACAGTTACAACTCACCGCAAAGACGTGGCGACGAGATGCGACAGGCACATACAAAAGACACACACATACAACACATTCAGCTATCGGCCATGGCCCTCCTCACAAATAGAGCACTCACGCAATCACACAGGCACACAACACAGTCACACAACCAGAAGTGTGGCAGTCGGAGGTGATGGTTGTGTGACTGTGTTGTGTGCCTGTGTGATTGCGTGAGTGCTCTATTTGTGAGGAGGGCCATGGCCGATAGCTGAATGTGTTGTATGTGTGTGTCTTTTGTATGTGCCTGTCGCATCTCGTCGCCACGTCTTTGCGGTGAGTTGTAACTGTCCTCACTATATTATTTATTCCAACCTGGACTTTCCATTATTATATGTGTGTTTATTATGTTTGATGTACTTGTAAGTTCCAGAAGATTCTTTCTATGTATACATAGTGGAGCACTCCAAGCAGGAGGCAGTCTGTACTGAGTGTATGCTTGTGTTAGCAATAAAGTGTAAAGTGTTGTGCTCTATTAATGACCAGCCTTCGAATACTGGACCACCTGCAGTTTTCAATGTGACACTTTGTGGTGGAAGCGCCGGGTATCCTGCAATAGATCAGCATCATTGTGACTCCAATTAGGCAGGGTAAGAGCTGTCACCTACATGAACAAGAACCAGAATACAATGGGTATACTGATTACCTTCGTCCAAGGGTCCGTATCATCAAAAGGCCCATGGCTACGAATACAGCGGTTAGCCAGCTGCACATCAGACACCCATCGGTGTTCTCTGGAGACGCTGGACAGGACCGAAACAAGTAGCTGAAAGGATTCGACCAAGTCACCAAGTATAACAGGTGGGACCACATTATGTGCTTGGCAAACATATACTTCTACCTGAATGAAACGGTCCAGCAGTGGTTTGAAAATAATGAGGACATGCTCGAAAGCTGGGAAAAATTCCAGATAGAACTTAAGATGATGTATGGAAACCACCAGCAACAAGTCTGTTTATCGGAAGAGCAACTGAAGAAAAAGGCCTAATGACATGGTGGTTCAACGCAGTTTTATATACAGAGTGTTTTGTCCCTATGTCACGAAGTTAACCCAGATATGACTAAGGCCGATAAAATTTCACACCTGATGAAGGGTTTTGCAGAAGACATGTATCGAGCTCTTCTGTTAAAAGGCATTTCAATGACACAAGAGTTTGTCCAATGGTGTCAGAAACTTGAAGAGATGCAACAGAGGAGAATTGGGCGAAAGAAGTATGACAGACTCCCAAATGTAGTCTCTATGGCTGTTGTGGAAGACAAGCATGATTTTGCTTCTCTCATACGACGAATTGTGAGAGAAGAATAACAACAGTTTATGGCAGCCGGGACTGTTGGACCAAGCAAGCACGAAATTATGGCCATGGATGTTGGTCCTGTGTGTCCTGAGCGAGTTGATGCTGCTGAGGAAGAGGTATTTCAAACATTAGCGCCTCTCAGCCTGCCAGTTGCGTCTGATGTGAAGAACGGCCTCGCCTACTATGACTTACGCCACAGATGCCAAACGGTAGCCTAGAAACCGGCCGACATGGCCACAACCAAATCCTCCTGCAACTATGACACCTCGCAGAAGGGCAGATATTTGGAGGACACCCCATAGTGTTTTCACTGTGGGCTTCCTGGACATGTACAGTAGAAAGAGAAGACAAGTATTATTAGGAACAAGATGCCAGTATCAGAGCAGTCCTTTTAATGGTAGTCAACTGCACAGACAAGTACTGTGGACCTATGGGCTGAAGCCCATCGCCATATCCTAGACATGGTCGCTCTCTAACACACTGCCACCGTACACCCTCACCTTACAGAAATATCAGCCACTCACCTAGCCGCCATGTTCAGAAAACCTAGGGGAGGCGACCATCTGCGGAGGTGAGGCCACTGCCCATGAAAAACCTCCATGGATGACAGTCGCTAATACGTCAGGAAATCTCATTGATATTATAGTCAGGAGCTTCCTTCTCTCCATTGTCAAATGACGCAAACTAAAGAAGATAGTGTTCTGTGATACAAGAGAAACTGTGCTGAAGGTCACAAATGGAAAATACGTCTGGCCTGCAGGAACATGTGTCACAAGAATAACTATCAACAACAGGATGCAGCTGTTGAATTTGTTGTTTTAACAGAATGTAGCCATAACGCCAACCTTGTATGGGACTTCCTTCAGGCATCCCATTGACTGTGGAAGGGCTGAGCTGCAAATAGAGGAACCCGTTCCATTGAGTACACTTAACACAAACTCCCCTGGGAGGTTGTTTGCTGTTGAGGATGTTGAGATCCCGCCGTTAACATGGCGAAGAGTTTCAGTCAGCAGTCAAAATGACCAGCTGAATTGTGAAGTGCTGGTCGATCGTAAAAAGCTAATCTGTGTAACGACGAAAATCTACACACCAGCGGCTATCATAAGCAATACAGGTGTTCGAGGAGAACTTTGGATCACTAATTTTCACATACAACCGCAACTTATTCCTAAAGGAATGTGTATTGGAACAGCTGAACCAGTCCGGGAGATGAGCTCAATCTCATCGACAAAGTCTCATGCTCTCCAGTTACTGCCGACAACCCACAGGAGGAAACGACAATAGAATTGCATTAAGGGCCCAGTCTGACCCAGGAACAACATGAGCAGATGTTAACCATAGAGCAGGTATAGCATTACTCTATAATCAGTATGAAACAGTAATCAAGTGATGTTAAAACATTCATTTTCTCATCTTGTAAACATTGTGTGCCGCCATTCGTCCCAGCATCCAAACTGACTGTTGCCAACACTGTCGCACCATGTCTCTTAAGTACAATAGGCTATGCAGCTGATAGAGACCATTACGATGGTACATTCTGTTGTGGTAATCTGTGATTTACGAGGATAATCACATAGTATGAAGTCTTTGGTCAAAGCTAGCAGGTTTATTGCATACTTTAGTATTCCCACCTAGATCTGGAGCTACATAGCAGAGTGATCTGTAACGTAGCCCTACGTCTACGTAGTTCTGCATTGTGTACTTAATTTGAGATGAAGTATTAGGTCAATTGAAGTATCTGATACCTTTTTTTCATTTATTTGTATTTTTGGGGTGGTTTGTTTCACATAATGTGTTTTGTCGTTGTTTACCGCTTAGAATGTCCTCGCCCCAAACCCCTACATTCCCACGGTGATCCTGTTAGTGTCATTTCATTGCCATATTGTATTTTCACATGTTTATATGTGCATGTTTTGATGTTTTTTGAGATTGTTTCGGTCGCCATATCTGTGAATCAAACCCAAAGCGGTTTTGACTTATGCCAGAAAATTGAACTTCAAATCAATTGTGACAAGACCGAAAACGTGGTTCTACACTGTATACATAATGAAACTCAAAAACCAATTCCACCCTTATAGACAAATGAAGCTACTTATTGTCAAGTCAGGGAGTTAAAATATCTGTGCAGCATTTAGAGATGAACCATCCAGTAAAATCGAAATACAGGCATGACCACAGGCAGATAATTACTGTTACCAAGGACTTAATTAGTGCTCTTCAAAACCAGAAGTTTGTTAAAATATTTCAAAATAAACTTGTTAAAAACGCTCCTACAGTCAGTAGTACTATATGGATGTGCCACCTGGAGTACAACAAAGCAAAATCTGAACAGATTGTTGATATTTGAAAGGAAAGTCCTTCTGAGGACTTGTGGACCAGTTCACAATAATAAGAACAAAAAATAGAGGATGCATCACAATACAGAGTTTATGATATTTACAAAGAGCCAAACATCATGGTTATAATGAAGACAAGACAACTCCAGTGGGACTCAACAGCAAATCAACTGGCAGAAGGCCTAGAACTCAATGGAGTGACTGTGTATCCAAAGACCTTCAGAGAGTGGGACTGCTGGAAGAATGGCAGAAAGGAGCTGAAAACAGGCTATCTCTCAAAGCAGCCTGATCACAAAGGGAATATTCCCTTTAATTTACAAATGCTGTAAATAAAAATCTTAAACATCATATTTGTTACAAATTAGTTTTCTTTTTAAAAATATATAGTATTTTACTTCCCAGAAATATTTATTTGTAGTCAAGTCTCACCTAAATATACAACAGTAAATTTGTCATCATAACGATGTCTACCCTATACTCAAATTATCTGTAACAATGTGTATTTTATTGCAACAAGGAGACACAGACAATTGTTGAGGACATAACTAAAGTTATTGTGAAGGTAAGGAAATAAAGGATTTAAAGATATTATGCTTTTTATAAATGTACCATATGAAGCGACTGTAACACCTGTTACAAAAAAATGACAAAAGTTTTTATAAATTCCTATATTAAAATAACTGTAAAGAGGCATGAAAAATACACAATTCCATTCACACAACTTAAGTTTTCAACCACGGCATTGATCAGAAAAAGAAACATTCACACAATCACTCAGACAACTATAAACACACTACCACCATCTCTGGCCGTTCCAGCTCCAGCAAGAGGAAAGTACCTACATTCAATCATCTGATAATTTTTAATGACAACTGTGCAAGACAGTTCAAAAATAATTTTCTTCTGTCAAACATTTGCTACATGAAATGTTATGGTGTAGAAGTGGAGTGGGGTAATTCCCCTGGTGCAAGGAGGATTCTTGTTTGACACAACCAAAAGCCATTAGGATAATTGTGGGAGTAAAAACCCATGTGTCATGTAGGAAATAATTTAAAAATCTAAAAATACTGCCTGCAAGAATCAATTACTAAATATGACACACGTCAAAGGTGGAGGACTGACGTCTCAGTTACTAGCCTCACAAAAACTTGAAATAGCTTCAAATACATAGGAATAAAATAATATGTTACCAATTGCAGCACTCTGTGTACCACTGAATGTTTTGAGAAAAGCTACAAAGTGGTGGGTTGAACAGTAGGCCTTCTACACTATAGAAGAATTGACAAAGTGTAATAAAAGTGATCCAATCAATTAAAGTTGCTCTCTGTTCTGACAAATCTATTATCCGAGTTTCTTTTTAAAATAATGGGCCAAGTGAAGACTGGGATACCACCTGTCGGCTTTGACACCTGCTTGTTGTGACATCATCATTGTGAGACTTTTGAATTGTCTTTGTTTACAGACTGTGGCGTTTGCAGGCATGCGGTGGTGTGCTCTTGTGGTAGAAGTTAAATGGTTCATGGTCATTTTTGGTTGTAATGTCTGTATGATATGTGACATTCTTTGTATTCGTATGTTGTGATTGCTATGTTGGCCACAATTACGTTCGTGTTTATTTTTTGCCGTAGTATTTTGGGCATAACTGCAGACTGGGATACCACCCATCTGCTTTGGCCCGTGACGTCATCAAGATGTCGGAAAACCCTGATACGGGATATCTTAATACTTCTGTATTGTAGATACAAATAATCTGTAGTTATTATAGATAACAAATGTACCTTCGATCACAGGTCTTAGCCCAAAAATCCCTCATTTTAACCTACACCTAACCACCACAGAGAAGCTACAGATAACTTTTTAAACAAAACATTAATCTGTTTTGTTTGTAAACAAACTATTTTCTTTAATTCAACCACCACATAATCATTACAAACACGCACGCACCTCAAAACTGCCGCGATGCGATGATGTTACGGATCAAAGCTGACGTGCGGTATCCCCCGTCTACAGGTGAGCCAAAAATTCTTGTTTAACCTATACCTATCCTTCTTAGGGCTACGCTACAGATAATTTTTTTCTTTAAGTGAAAGTTAGGGTGTCTTCTAAAATATCAGACATGTAAACAGTGAGTACCGGTATGGAAACCACGTGCAGGACGGAATGATGTAAAACGTGACGTCATTGGTCAAAGCGGTGTCGGAGACTAGATTTGACCCCTCCTTGCACCAGGGGAATTACCCCACTCCACTTCTACACCATAACAACATTTCATGTAGCAAATGTTTGACAGAAGAAAATTATTTTTGAACTGTCTTGCACAGTTGTCATTAAAAATTATAAGATGACTGAACGTAGGTACTTCCCTCTTGCTGGAGCTGGAACGGACAGAGATGGTGGTAGTGTGTTTATAGTTGTGATTTTTGGGCTAAGACCTGTGATCGATGGTACATTTGTTATCTATAATAACTACAGATTATTTGTATCTACAATACAGAAGTGTTTAGATACCCCATATCCTGGTTTTCCGACATCTTGATGGCGTCATGGGTCAAAGCAGACGTGTGGTATCCCAGCCTACAGTTATGCCATTTTTTTTTTTTTTTTTTTTTTTTTTTAATCCATGATGGTGCTCTGCGCCCGAATCTCTTGATTCAGAAACACTGAATCCATTTACAGTTGTATGTTCGACATAAATATATCATCTCAGGCCGTACAACTTCAAGTGCAAGATTTCTTTAAAATTATCTAATTATTAAATGTGGTATCATTAAGTAGATTTGACCTATTTTGGTGAAATCTAACTACTGATACCGTGTTGTTGTAAACATATGTTCGTAGTATCTCCTCGATTATGTACGACTTCATTGGTCAAAGCGGTATCGGAGACTAGAGTTTATCCAATTTCTCACTTACGTGAGCTGCATAATTTGGTACCAACAAAGGGTGCCTATGGCTGGAAATCACACAGTTTATGCATAGTTCTATAAGACAACTATCACCTTCGTCATGAAGTTAGTGTGTGAGAACTGATGCAATTACAAAGTCCTCTTTTGTATTCAGTTACATAAATACAGTTGATGTTTGTGGAAGTCTGTTATGCAAGGTCAATCTGCATTATTAAGTCATGAAAATGCAAGTAAAAGCTTTTGTAGAACTCTTATTGTTGTATTCATTAATACAGTCTGTCCCGTGTCCACCTCCTTCGTCTGTTATTCAAACCTAATCTGCTATAGAATGGGAAGTAGATACCTGTTGTCCATCTCGGTATATACTACACAAAATCCGACATTAGGAGCATAATAACCTTCAGTGACTACAGTATTGTTGGAATTCTTAGGGATGTAGTTGATGACCTATTCCTATAGAAAACCACATCACTGGCTGGAGCGTAGAGCCTGGGAAACTAATGTAGGTAAAATATGAGGAAAACTTCTAACTCTGGCAAAGCAACAGATCTCCTACGATCCTACAATGACAGCCTGAGAAAGATATACCTCCCTGTGGACTAGTTTTAATAATTTCGTCTCGAATATTCTACAAACAAAATAAATCTTCAATATCAGTCGAAGAAAACATATTACTATAGCACTGTAGTCTTGTAAACAAATTCATCAACACCGAAAATTTACCGCTCTGTATTAATGAGGATTAGCTGCTGTAATTGTGAAGTTTGTCCTACAAAATACACTTCCACATAAGTCGTGCACATTATTAGTATTCGTTTATGTCACGAAAGAAACACAAGATATTAAACAACAACTGTGCAGCAAATAATTAAAAAACGTTTTAATGATGATACAATGTCATCGTTCGTTTTAACATCGTAGACGCTATACATTTGTGCTTCAAGAGCGCACATTTCCTTCGATCTAGAGCATGGGAGTGATCTCTTATAAGCCACTAGATAGTGTCATACCTTGAGGATTTTGTCCTTACTAGCACTAGACGCTGTTTGAATTATGTTGTCATCATATTCCTTAAGCTCTTCAAATCCGGCTAAACCCAATGTCTGTAAGTCCTCTCCAATATTCACGGCATTCCAACACAGATCTGGTTTCCGATTCTTCATTTTACACAATATTTTAAATAACGATGAATGTTATCTTAAACAGCACTATTTTCTACACACTTCCAAGCATACGTAAACCCAAACAAACAAACCACTCTTCTCACATGGTGTACAGTTGTTCACCAATGATTATCACACAAAGATACGGCAGTATGACGTATTTGGTGTTCCATAAAATCTGCACGTATTAAGCCAAGTAAACACGCTGCGATCAATCTGCACAAAAGTATGCGCACAACTCGCAAATCGTTGCGTGTGGAAATAATATTTGCGCAGATATGAGATGTGCGCAAACGTGGAAGTTGCAGTTGGAGGTTTGAGCAAAATTCCTCAAATCTGTGGGTTCAAATCACATCTGCAAAGACAAGCTGCAAATCTGTCATTAGTGTATACTTTCTTCGTGTGTTTACTATGTTGACAGTGGATGAAAATGGCTGAGAACTGAAAATTCCGACTGGCAAACAAAGTTAGCCGCAGCCGAAGTAGGCTTAGTGTTTCAAACATATCTAAATTTTACTTGTATCTTGTTGGAAGGTAGGTCTACTTTACTTGCCTTCATGAAATCATTCTTCTGGGCAGCGTAAATAGCTTCACAAGTGTTGGGGATGAATTAACTCAATGCTTGTTTAGAAATTGCTGTTGAAAATTCGAGGTCCTTCCTGTGGCCAGTAATCATAATGTAACTGTCAGCCAATCATGCGAAGAAATATATCTCCTCATACAATTGTCTTTACGTGTTATGCGAGGAGTTACCAGTATAAAAAGATAATTATAAGTTTCCACATTCATTCGCAAATAATTACGCCAGTCATCGGGTTTGCACTCCAAATCACGATGTAGAATCACATGTGACAACTGCCTTCTTTTAAGTAGCCAATGCCTAGAACATTTCTGTTTATTGCGGTATGTTTGCTTTTTTTTCGTAAAAAGATTTCCTCTATCACTTTCGAAAGTAAACTTCGTGAAAAAGCTTATCTTATTTGTTTGCCATTCACATTGCAGTCTGTACTACCTAGTTTCTTTTTTCACCGAAAGATGTCGGGCGCGAGACTTTGCAGCTAGAGCCCTGTATTGGGAGTGGTTTTTTTTTTCCTGTATTTTAATTTTGAAGCCAACTGTGCGAAACAGTTGGCAGGCTGGCAGCAGCTGCGGTGGCTGCTCTTCAGCCATGTGACATACATGTTAAGACAGAGAGTAAAAAACAATATATAAAAAGAGGAATAAAATTGCGGAATGTAAAAACAATTGACACACTGAGTTTTTGATGGACTAAAACGTACATGGACAAACGGGACAAACATATATCAGAGAACGAGAACAGACGAGTAGTAATTAAAAAAAAGTCAGTAAAAACAGTTGACCATGGCGACGATTTAAAAGTACATTCCAGAAAACACTAAGGACAAACACGAAGACAGTGGACGGCGCACAGAATAAAACTTAGGGACCGCGATCACGGAGGCACTGATTAAAAACACACGACACTGGATACACTGGCACTGTACACGTTGGTAAAAAGTCGAGACGCCCCCGCAGGGGGTGGGGAGGGGGATGAAGGGGGGGAGGTGGGACAGGAATGGGGGAAGCGCGGGGGAGGAGAGGGGAGGGGAGGGAAGAGAGAGAAAGGAGAGAAAAGAGGAGTGACGAGACTCTGGGCATGGGAGAGGGGTAACCAAGCAGGTGGGAAGGTAAAGGGCCGGAGAGAGGGGAGGGGTGCTGATGCTACGGGGAAGGGATCAGAGTTGGTAGGAAGGGTAGATATTGGGATGAAGTTCGGTATCCGGTAAGGGAAGGGTGCGAAAATTGCCCTGGGAGAGGATACGGAGCGTATGTAGGTGGAGGCCGGGAGGGATGGTTTGGCGGAGGCGTGGCAGAGGCCCGGGATTGGATAGGGTATACCAGAGGGTATTGGGACTCTATTTTGCAGTTGTATAAAGGAGTCAGAGATGTTCGAGGTGTTGTAGAAGAGGAGGGAAGGGGATGAGGTCATAGAGGATCCGCATGGGGGAAGGGAGTCTGATACGGTATGCAAGGCGGAGGGAGTGGCATTCCAGGATCTGGAGGGATTTGTAGAAAGTAGGAGGGGCTGATATCCAGGCGGGGTGGAAGGAACAAAGGACGGGGCGCATAATGGATTTCCCTGTATTGGGAGAGTAGCGCCAACCTTTTATGTATGGCTTGCCGACAACCGCTGGCTGCTATTGGTTATTTGAGCGCGGGTGGGGCACGTCCACCATTTTAGGCATAAGCAATCCATCAGCATAAATGGCATATTTCACTTAAATAGCTGTTATTTTAGCATTTAGAGGTGTTGGAAATGCATAGACTCATTATGTATTAAATTAAGAGCTTAACATAGCATATTCCATTTTTATATGGTGAATAATGCCGCGTTGTTTGCAGTGAATTGTTATACAAAGACAGTGAAAGGTAGCAAGTTTTACGCATTCCACAGGGCGAAAGAGATGTGAAAAGATGCGAATTGTGGGTACACCGCATTGGAAGAAAAAATGCATTTCCATAGGGGCTGCAAAATTTTGTGAAGTAAGTAAATTTGTATTGAAATATCGAGTAAACTTCTAGGTTCATCTGTTTATACAAGTTTCTTGCGAGCAATATTGGATGGACAAACATGTAAGAGAAAAGATATTTTTAAAAGATATAAATACATGGAAATCTAATATAATGTGCCGAATTTGACGAATTTCGTATTTATACTTAGCCTGCATATTATGAAAGTTTGGGCGGTAAATGAAACCGCCCATTTAATAGATCTCCAAAACTCGAATTTTAAGGTAAAGTTTTTTATTTATTTTTTTTTATTTTTTTTTAATTTTTTTTTTTTTTTTTTTTTTTTTTTTTTTTTTTTTTTTTTTTTTTTTTACTAAAGTACCCAGCAGTGCAATAACAATGTGTAAAACCTTAAACCTTCCCAAAATGTTAGCTCAGTTAATGTTATGTGATAATATAACATGTAGGTTAGCACACAACACCTATCAACATTAGGCACTAGATTAATGGAAAGCAACATGTATTAATTACGTCTACTTTGATGGAAACCAATATTTTAGAGATAAAAACATCAGTCCTTAGCTAATTTGAAAGCAGGAACGTTGCTTATTGCGAAAGCAGTGCATTTGGTACAGGGTTTGAATTTTAGCATGAAACAATTTTACAAATAGTTTGCTCAAAAATAAAGGTCTTGATCTCAAATTACCAAATTTTCCTTAATATTCGCTGCAGATTTGATGACACGATTAAAAACTTAAGTTCATTGTTTACTTAACGTATTGTCATACCACGTTGATGTACAGACCGGTTCCCTTCATCATAAGTGTTAATTTAACAGCGCCGCCCATAGCGCTGCTATTGCGAGATAGGCCTACAATGGCGGCGCTCGCCCGGTTGGCGGTACTCTCCCAATACAGGGCTCTATTTGCAGCAATGTGAATACCCGTCCACACACAATGATTGGCATGCGCAGACATTTGCAAAGACAGATCGTTGCGTGTGGACCCAGCTTTAAGGGGCCCTCACAGGGTCCATACTTATTGACAATAATATATTGTCAAACCTTCAATACATTTCAGTGGTCCTCGCACCATCAATAACATTTTCATCACTTTCAATTGGCGACACAATTTCGCGAATTAAACATGTCTGACCGTCAGAAAGTGTGTGCTTTAATCATCTCAATGGAACGAACACAACGAACGAGCATTCGCGAGATACATTCGCTTGTGTTCACAACCGTTCGTCTGTACTGACGAACAGGCATTTACACAAGAGTAGACGATCAGTAGAGAACTCTGCTAAACGAGCATTATGCGTGAGAACCAAGGAGGTTAGAGATTCTAACCTCCTTGGCGCGAACACTAGCGAACTGTGCGTTTTTGTTATTCGGCGCTAAAGTCGTCGTCGTCTGTACTTAGGATTTCATCTGCAAGAACGTTGTGAAATACTAGTACTCCCAAAGAAAAAAAGCAATATCCAGACAGGATTATTTGGTATGGCAACTGCGCTGTTAATAGTGCAGATACAAAAGGCGAAAGAATGCAGCGAAGAAATAGAATGATATGAGTGTGATAGTAGGGCACTAGTGACAGAATTGCAACTACCAATCTCATTGGGTCTATTCTAAAATTTTACTCATATGTCTATGGAAGTTTTTCACTGGCTGCTGAGGAAATTTTAAGGTTTGCAAGCAGGACACCAACAACAGACGAGCAATCTCGGCTGAAGAAAGACTTGCACTAGGGCTTCGGTTCTTACCAACTAGAGACAGCTGTGGTAGTCTATTTATGTCGCATCTCCGATAAGGGTATTTCGCAGGTAGTTCCTGAAGTCTGCAGCACAATATGTGAAGTACTTACAGATTATATCAAAGAAGGAAAACAATTTAATTCCAGTAAATCTCATCAACCCATAGATGAAGGCTTCTAACTAGTGCAATAAATGTTTTAAAAATTTCCTTTGAAGTTTGTAGTAAATGCGTCCTGCACAGTGAACGTAATTTTCAACATGATTAAATTTTACTTACGTTGTGTGCCAATGCTGGCAACGAAACTTTTGATAGAATAGTTGTTGTTGTTGTGGTCTTAAATCCACAGACTGGTTTGATGCAGCTCTCCATGATACCCCATCCTGTGCAAGTCTCTTCATCTGAGAATACGTTTGGCAACCTACGTCCTTTTGAATCTGCTTACTATATTCGTCCCTCGGTCTCCCTCTACATTTTTACCCCATACGCTTCCTTCTAATGCTAAGTTGACAATTCCTTGATGTCTCAGAATGTATCCAACCAATCTGTGCCTTCTCGTAGACAGGATATCCCAGAAACTCCTTTTCTCCCCGATTCGATTAAGCACATCCTTCTTAGTTACGTGATCTACCCATCTAATTTTCATCATTCATCTGCAGCACCAAATTTCAAAAGCTTCTATCGTCTTTTTATCTGAACTCCTTATCGTCCACGTTTCACTCCCACACAATGCATCACTGCAGACAAAGTGTTTTCAGAAAGGACTTCCTAACATTTAAATTAATATTGGATGTTAACAACCTTCGCTTGTTTAGAAATGCTTTTCTTCCCATAGCCATACTGCATTTTATATCTTTTTTACTTTGGCCATCTTGCTACCCAAATAACAAAATTCATCTACTACTTTTATTGTCTCACTACCTAATCGAATTCCTTCAGCATCACCTGATTTTATAACATTGCATTACATTACCTTCGTTTTACTCTTGTTAATGTTCATCTTATACCTTCCTTTCAAGACACTGTCCATTCCATTCAATTGCTGTTCCAGATCTTTTGCAGTCTCTGAGAGAATTACTATGTCATCAGCAAACTGCAGTATTTTATTTCTTCTCCCTGCACTTTAATGCCCTCTCCCAATTTCTCCTTCCATTCCTTCACTGCCTGTTCAATGTACAGACTGAATAACATTGGGGAAAGGCTACGACCCTGTCTTACTCCATTCCCAACCTCTGTGTCCCATTCTTGCCCTTCGACTTCAACAAGCAGTCTTGCGAGCTACTTTTGGACACTCTCCGAAAACTGTCTTGAGCAGCTAAACCGGCAAACCACGTGCAATAGAAATATTCTAGACATTATAGCCACGAACAGGCCTGACCTTATTAACGATGTCTGTGTAGAGACAGGAATTAGTGATTATGATATCGTCATAGCGTTGATGGTGACCAAAGTTCATAAACCAATCAAGAACGCTAGGAGCGTGTTTTTGTTGGGAAGAGCCGATAAGCAAATGTTAGGATTGCATTTAGAAAATGAATGGGCATCGTTTAATTCCGTGACTATGGATGTAGAGGAATTGTGGACTAAATTTAAGTGCATTGTTAATAAAGGGCTAGAGAAATATGTGCTAGTAAAGACGATTAAGGATGGAAAAGATCCACCATGGTATAATAATAATGTTAGAAAGCTGCTGAGAAAGCAAAGGCTGTTGCACTCTCGATTCAAAAAAGAACTCGCAAATGATGACAGGCAAAAGTTAGTAGAGATTCGTGCGTCTATAAAAAGATCGATGCGCGAAGCATACAATAATTATCACAGCCATATCTTAGCAAAAGATCTTTAGCTTGCATTTATCGCGAATCTTTAATTCAGCGCAAAGTTCCTAGTGATTGCAAAAAAGCGCAGGTGACTCCCGTTTATAAGAAAGGAAAGAGAACTGACCCACACAATAACAGGCCAATATCGTTGACGTCAGTTGTATGTAGAATTTTGGAACATATTCTCAGTTCGAATATAGTAAATTTCCTTGAAACGGAAAAGCTTCTTTTCCATGAATCAGCATGGGTTTAGGAAACACCGTTCATGTGAAACTCAGCTTGCCCTTTTCTCACATGACATCTTGCGAGCCATGGATGAAGGGCAACAGGCGGATTGTGTTCTTCTCGACTTCAAAAAGGCGTTCGACGCGGTGCCACACTGCAGACTGCAGACTGCTAACGAAGATACGAGCTTATGGAATAGGTTCACAGATTTGTGACTGGCTGGAACACTTCCTAAGTAATAGAACGCAGTACGTTGTTCTTGACGGCGAGGGTTCATCAGAGACGAGTGTATCCTGAGGCGTGCCCCAGGGGAGTGTGATAGGACCGCTATTCTTTTGTATCTATATAAATGATCTGATGGACAGAGTAAGTTGTAATTTGCGGCTGTTTGCTGATGATGCTGTGGTGTATGGGAGGGTGTCGTCTGTAACTGGCTGTAATAGCATACAGGTTGACTTAGACAAAATTTCTAGTTGGTGCGAAGAATGGCAGCTAGCTCTCAATGTAGAAAAATGTAAGGAGATGCGCATGAGTAGAAAAAGCAATCCTATAATGTTCGAATACAGCATTAGTGGGAGCTTCTTGATGCTGTCGTGTCATTCAAATATCTAGGTGTAACATTGCAGAGCGATATAAAATGGAACAAACATGTAAGGACAGTTGTGAGTAAGGCGGACAGCCGACTTCGGTTTATTGGGAGAATATTGGGAAGATGTACTTCACCTGTAAAGGAGACAGCGTATAAAACGCTTGTACGACCACGTCTTGAGTATTTCTCAAGTGTTTGGAACCCGCAGCAGATCAATTTAAAGGAAGACATAGAGGCGGTTCAGAGGCGAGCAGCTAGATTTGTTTCCGGTAGGTTCGACCAATGCGCAAGTGTCACGGAAATGCTCCAGTAACTCAATTGGGGATCGCTGGAAGAAAGATGACGTTCTCTTAGTGAATTTCTGTTAAGTAAATTTAGAGGGCCGGAATTTGAAGCTGAGTGTAGTACGATCTTGCTGCCGCCTACTTACATTTCGCGTAAAGATCACAAAGACAAGATAAGAGAAATTAGGGCTTGTACGGTGGCATATAGGCATTCTTTTTTTCCTCGTTCCATTTGGGAGTGGAATAGGAAAGGAAAATTCCTAGTAGTGGTACAGTGTACCCTCCACCACGCACCTTACGGCGAATTGCGGAGTATGTATGTAGATGTACTAACCGCTGTCTGGTGTTTGTATAGGTTGAATGTAAGTCTTCTCTCCCTATATCTGAAAAAAAGTGTATTCCAATCGACATTGTCAAAAGCTTTCTCCAAATCAACAAACGCCAAAAACGTAGGTTTCCCTTTCCTTAATCTATCTTCTAAGATAAGTCGTAATGTGAGTATTGCCTCCCATGTTCCTACACTTCTCCTAAATCCAAACTGATCTTTCCCCGGGTCAGATACCACAAGGTTTTCCACTTGTCTGAAAATAATTCGTGTTAGTATTTTGCATCCATGACTTATTAAACTGATAGTTCTGTAATTTTCACACTTGTCTGCACTTGCTTTCTTTGGAATTGGAATTACGATATTCTTCTTGAAGTTGGAGGGTATTTCCCCCGACTCATACATCTTGCATACCAGTTTATATAATTTTTTCACGACTAGTTCTCCTAACGATATCAGCAGTTCAAGACGGAGTATCATCTACTCCAGGGGCCTTGTTTCAACTCAAGTCCTTCAGCGCTCTGTCAAATTCTTCTCGCAGTATCATATCACCTATCTCATCTTCCTCCACTTCGTCTTCCATTTCCAGAATACTGCCTTCAAGTTTATTTCCTTTGTATAGTCCCTCCATATATTCCTTCCACAGTTCAGCTTTCCATTCTTTGCTTAGTACCGGTTTTCCGTCTGAGTTCTTGATATTCATATAGCTTCTTTTCTTGTCCCCAAATAGCTCTATTATTTTCCTGTAGGCAGCATCTATCTTTCCCCTGGTTATGCATTCTTCTACAGTTCTGCATTTGTCCTCTAGCCACTCCTGCTTAGGCAGTCTGCACTTCTTGTCAATCTCATTTTTTAGACGTTTGTAATCCCTTTTTCCCGCGTCACTTGCTGAATTTTTATATTTTCTCCTCTGATCAACTAAGGTCAGTATATCCTGTGTTATCCAGGGATTTCTATTAGGCCTTTTCCTTCTGCCTTTGTGGTCCTCTGCTGCCTTCACTGCCCTATCTCTCAGAGCAACCCATTCTTCTTTTACTGTGTTACTTTCCCCCATTTCAGCCAATCTTTGCCTATTGCTTCCTCTGAAACTCTCAACCATCTCTGGTTCCTTCAATTTGTCCAGGTTCCACCTCCTAACCTCTCTACCTTTCTGCAGTCTCTTAAGTTTTAATCTGCGGTTCATAACCAATAAGTTATGGTCAGAGTCTATATCTGCCTCTGGATACGTCTTACAGTTTAGAACCTGGTTTCTAAATCTATTCCTTACCATTATAAAGTCAATCTGGTACCTTCCAGTGTCTCCTGGTCTCTTCCATGTATACAGCCTTCTTTCATGATGATTAACCAAGTGTTGGTGATCATTAAATTGTGCTCTGCACAATATTCTACCAAGCGACCTCCTCTTTCATTTTTTCCCAGTCCATATTCTCCTATTACATTTGCTTCTCTTCCCTTTCCTTACTACCAAGTTCCAGTCCTCCACCACAATCAAGTTTTCGTCTCCCTTAACTTTTTTTTCGTTATCCTCATCATTGGTGGTGCTGGTTGGCAAATAAACTTGCACTACTGTGTTCGGTGTTGGCTTCATGTCTATCTCTACTATGATAATGCGTTCACTATGCTGTTCATAGTAACTTACCCACATTCCTATTTTCTTATTCATTATCAGACCTACTCCTGCATTACCACCAACTGATTTTGTTTTGATAACCCTCTATTCACCTGACCAGAAATCCTGTTCATCCTGCCACTGAACTTCACTAATCCTTACCATAACTAACTTTAACCTATCCATTGCTCTTTTCAAATTTTCTAGCTTACCTACTCGATTAAGGGTTACAACATTCCACACTCCAACCTGTTTTGTTTTTCATGATGACGACATCCTCCTGAGTAGTCGCCTCCTGGAGATGCAAATAGGGGACTATTTTCCTCCAGAATATTTTACCCGAGAGAATGTCATCATCATATTTCCATACATTAGAGCTGCATGTCCTCAGGAAAAGTAATGGCTGTAGTTTCCCCTTGCTTTCAGCCATTCGCAGTAACTGTGTGGCAAAGCCATGTTAGCTGATATTACAAGACCAGCTCAGTCAATCATCCAGACTGTTGCCCCTGTAACTACCGAAAAGGCTGCTGCCCCTCTTCAGGAACCACACGTTTGTCTGGCCTCTCCACAGATTCCCCTCCACTGTGGTTGCACCTATGGTACGGCTATCTGCATCGTTGAGTCATGCAAGCCACCCCACCTTGGCAATGTCTGTGGTTCCTGGGGGTGGGATAGAGTAGTAAAAGCATTAATTATAAACTGCATGCTTGGATTATTCCCTTACTTAATGTGATTGCGTTTTAAAAGGCCATTCAATAGTCATTGCCAATACTAACATACACGTAAAATTTAAAAAGTTTAACAATAACTGTACTTTAAGTTTTTTTTTGTAATAGCCATAAGATGCCCATTTCTTGGCAACTCACATTATCTGAAAGTGTTTACTAACAGATATGCCTTGTAGTTTCAAGGGGTAGTGAAATGTGAAGACACACACACAAAATAGTTTCTGCTGCATGAATGGAACAGGTGTGACATGCATAGTATCACGCCGATTTCGTTCCACGCATCCGTTTTTTTATTAATAATTTTAAAATCTTGGTCTCTTGAGGCCCATGAACACCTCTGCAACCTCTATTCTTCGATGAGTAAAATTCATCACTTCACTCCATATTTCTCCACACAAGCTTAAACCATACTTCGCATACAAAAACAAATGACACCAGAATCGAATTCTTTCCGTGTTGTTTCAGTGCCACCTACGTGGCACAGGTCATTTACACCGCGCAAGCGCCAAAGCGGAGAGAACGCGAACTTCCCTTTGATGATTCGCTCCAAGACCGACAACGGATGGATCACGAGCGAACACTTGCAAATGCCGAACGAACATTGCTCCCGTACCATTCACACCAAAGAGAATCCTCTGTTCGCTGATGCTCGTTGGCTACGTTTGCTCTGGTGTAAACGTACCTATAGCTGCGAAAGAAAGACAACCGAGAACGACGAAAAGGAGAAAATGGGTTCGTAAGTGGTTAAGGAAAAGGAACAAATTTTCGCATGTTACTGTGCTTACGAAAATCCGAACTACTGACCCAAAAGATTTTGTTTAATTAGTTTAGAATGAGCCCAGAATCATATGAGAAATTACTCACGATGATACGGTACAAAATTGAAAAAAAAAAAAAAATGAAAGAAAAAACACACAATTATGATATCCGCGATTCCTGCCGATGAAAGATTGTCACTTTATGGATCTTGGCCCTTCTAAAGTTCTGCATGCATTGTACTTCCCGAAATATTTGTTTTCATTTGCAGTGTGCAGTACTACTGTATGGTGATAACACAAAGTGTGTCAGGAAATCTTCCATTTCACATTTACTACAAACTAGTGTCGTTTCACAAAGACTATATAAAATCAGCTGTGTATGCGTGCAACTTTAATACACAATTATTGTATTGGGAGGAAAAAAATGCGTGCTCATCCCCATAGTGTAAAAATTTTATTGAATTGACACACGACTGCAAAGTTTGTCTCTCAAGAGATTTTTTGAAACCAAATAAAATGTGGCAACAGAAATTATAGTACCCCTTGCAATGAAAGTTTTGGTATGCAACACCCATCAGTTTCAGTGTAATTGTTTTAAATTTTCCATTCACTTCATAAAGTCTGTAGGCCTAATGTGCAACAGACCTTTTTTCCTTTATTGCATCAGTCATTACTATTTCTAGCCTAGGCTAATATATTTCTTAGTCAATCGGGGCAACTTTGCGCCACTTTTTTCAAGTTTTTTAATGTTCTTGCCTCAACCTAATACTTCTACTTATCTTTCACTGCAGAAACTGTGACTAGATCCATATGAGCCGAAAATTCTTAACAAGAAAACACAATTTGACAAGCCAAGAACTTTCAAAAACGGTCGCATTTACATGAGCATGAAAGTCGATTGTGGAATTGTGAAACCACTCTTCATACCGATAAGTGGATTTCCAGAATCGATTTGAAGTGTTTATGTGGCCGACCAAAAGCGGAATTGGGAAATCGGTTTATGAAATTCAGTTTTGGGAGCCCATGTAAATGGAGTCAGACACTAAACCACCATAACAGCGTCGCTGGATGGCGTGAACGATGTTTACGTGCGCGGCAATAAACGATGTGTGTGTAGCAGTCACTACAGGGCACCCCATTTACATAGGCTGCCAAAACCGGATTTCGTAAGCCGATTTTCCAATTCCGCTTTTGGTTGGTTCTTCTCTAAAGCAGTTTTCCAGTTCCACAATCGATTTTCGTGCCCACATTAACACAACTGTTTTTGAAACGTTCTTGGCTTGCCAGGTTGTGTTTTCTTGTTAAGAATTTTCGGCACATATGGACTGTGTGATATTTTCTAATGAGAAATGAAATTATAAATATTAGAGCGAGCATGACTCTATGTATTTAAGTAAAGAAAAATTGCGATTGTGCTGACTAAATCAGGAACTTTTCCTAATTGTTGGGCCTGCAGCATCATATATGTCGTAAAAAGACATTGTAATAGAGTTCCAGATTGCTGCTTATGTTTTATTTAAAATTGCTACAGCTGTTTCGACAGTTTGTCATTTTCAAGCGCGTCTACGATGTTTGGACGTTAATTAATGTTGACTGTTGCTTTAACTGTCAGGTGTTATGCAGCTTTTTACATTAAAACTTTAAATTAAAGAAACTTTTGTATTTTTTCGTAATTAAATCAGGAACTGAATCAGCTGTTTTTCAGCCGCCATATTAAGTGGGCTAGGAAATTCGATTCAGGCTATACCCTGTAAACACAACAGCGAAAAACTGTTTATGAAATTTGGTTTCTGTCTTCCAGAATACGTGCTGCATGTAAACGAATGTATGTTGTTAACATAGCAACCAGAGTTCGAACTTCAGGATCATTTTGCTAGATGCAACACTAGTTTGTTTTGGTTGGTTAATTTTGTACGAAAAAATAGTGGACGCTAAATAGCGAGAGTGCCGGAAGAATAGTGCCAGAAGCTCCATCATATTTTATTTGTCGTCTTCCTTTGCAGCCATGTGAAATGCAGATCATGACAATATAGCATTTTAAGGCGATAGTACATTGAAGATTTATCACAGAAGCTTCACCTTAGTGCATTAAATGCCAATGAAGAACAAATATATATCGATGATGCAACAATGATGAAACCCAAAGCAAGGCATATAAATCTTACAACTTCAGGCATTATATCAGTCTGTTCTTGTGGTTAGATGCCATAGATCATAGTCTAGGGCAAGGAAAGTTTTTGGTTCAAGTTGTGAACTAAAATATTTTTTCTTTCGTAACAGAATAAGGGACCATAATCGTAATGTGTTAAAAGTCTGCTATAAGGTATTCAGCTTTTTTTACAAATTCTTTGCGAAATGCATGATTCTTGTTATGCAGGAACCTAACAGTACAGGTTAAATTTGTGCAACTGAAACGAATGTTATTTACATTCTTATTTATTTATTTAGTCCTCATCCTGTATGTATAGAATATATACAAGGATATTGGGCATGGTTATTTGTTTACATGTAAAATACAATTTTGTTGCATTCCTAGAAACTAGGTATTTAAGCAATTTGGCAAGAATCAATATAAAAATAAATAGTAGAGGCAAGATAGAATATTCATAATTATATAGAATGCAGTTTGTATTGCATTCTTTGAACTAAGTGTTTGAGTAATATATCAATCATACATACAGTAAATATTAGAGACAACATACAAAATAGACTATTCACAATGTATATTTATTTTTATTTGTTACTGTCTAGGTACTCTGTTAGATGCATATTTATTTTTATTTGTTACTATCTAGGTACTCTGTTAGGCTGTAAAAGCAGTGATCAATTAAATATGCCTTTAGTTTAGTCTTAAAACTACTGAGTTTACTCAGTGATTTAATATGGTTAGGCAGATTATTGTAAATTTTTATTCCAATATGGAGAATGACTTTTTGGCATAATGATGTTTTCACCTTTTCACGTGAAGATCAGATTTTTGTCTCGTATTGTATGCATGCACATCTTCGTTCTTTAGTAAGATTTCTGGGTGTCTATCCATGTATTGCCTTATGAAAACTGATGTTTCAAAGATAAATATGCATGGAAGAGGAAGAACGGACATTTTTTGAATATAGGTCTATTGTTTCCCCCTTCAATAACTCTCAGCATTCTTTTTTGCATCCTGAAAATTTTAATATTTGATGTTGCATTGCCCCAGAAGATTATGCCATATTGAAGTACAGATTGCACATAGGAGTAATATACATTTAACAGGATAGCTTTGCTGCAGCAATCTTTTAAGACCCTCATCATGTGGCAGGTGTTTTTTCTTTTTTTTTTCAGATATTCAATGTGTACCTCCCATTCGTTCTGGCGCCATAGCCCCAGAAGTTTTTTGTTGTCAACACTTTTAAGAACTCTGTCCCTCAGTTTTATTTCTATATTCCGGCGCTGCTTTCCTTTTAGATTGTAAAAGTTCAGTGCTACTGCCTTTTCTTTGTTCATAATTAGTTTCTTATAGGTGAAGCACTGTTCTATTCTGTTCATTGTTTGGATAGCATAGTCTCTGAGTTCTTTTTCTGTTTTCCCACTAAAGAGGAAATGTGTATGTCTGCAAATTGCAGGGTAGTTTGGCAATATTTGTTATATCTAAGGTGATTGACATAGAGAAGAAACAGAATGGGTCCTAATACTGATCATTGAGGAACACCGTACTTCACTTTTTCATATCCTGAATAGTAGCAGCTGATTTTATTATGGTCAGTATGTTGTATTTCATCCCCCTGTTTGCGTTCACATGTCATGAGCCACTTATTGGCTATACCTCTAATTCCTAGTTGGTCAAACTTCTGCAGTAGGGCACTATGGTCAATGTTATCGAAAGCTTTCGATAGATCAAGACATATGCCTGTTACAAACTCACTCTCATCCAGTTTAGCATAAATTTGAAAAAAATTGAAATATTGACTCAGTTGAATATCCTTTCCTGAAACCATGCTGTGAGGGTGAGAGAATTTTTTGTTTGTTTAGAAAATCCAACAATCTCTTATAAAATATTTTTTCTAAAATTCTCACAAAGAAGTTGCTGGTGATATATTTCGGAATATGTTGCGATTTCGGAGTTTCTATTTAGGTAGGAACCTAAGAATAAAGTTTAAAATCATTGCAGCTGAAATGAGTAACGTGCAAGCGACATTTACATTCTGCCTTTTCACAAACAGTTGGCTGCTTATAAGCGAATATGTGCCGATTTCCGAGTATGTAATCAGGCAGAAACATTAGGAAACAGCTTTAGTTACTGTCAGTGAAACGAGTACAGTCGCATTGACATTTATATTAATCCTTTTAGGTAATAGGTGCCTGCTTTATCATTTTCATTTGTAGAGGATAAGTCAAATATAATTTTTAAGGACATTAGATTGTCATCAACTATTTGTAATTCACAGTTACGATTTCTCTCAAAAAGTCTGCTTTCATGTGCCACATAACCATATTAAATTGTCAGATATGCCTGAGAAACATGACATCGTCTCATCACCGTACATTTAGTTTCAGAAGACAGGTTCCATAATTGAGCACGTATCCATGATCTGAACACAAAACACCACACTGCAACACGGATTGTAAAATTAAGCCACTTATAGATTCCAGTCTATGTTTACATTTTGATTCAAAAGTTATTTGCAGGTCTGTACTACATTAAGCAGTCTTGCTTTGCAGCATAATCATACAGTGCAATAATCCTCAACTTCGTATGTGACGTCTGACAGGTGGCGAATGACACAATACGGACCAAAGTATCGCTTCAATAACTTTTCCATTATGGAAGGTTAGACTGTCAGAAAAGTTATTGAAGCGATACTTTGGTCCGTATTGTGTCATACGCCACCTGTCAGACGTTACATACGAAGTTGAGGATTATGAGCCATCTTCGAAATGACAAAAACGAAGAGACATTGTTCACGTCCTGCACATGAAGCCTTACTACGATTATGAAGAACAGGTAGGCGACAATGGCTTCTTGTTCAAGGACTCTAAGGACGGCAGTGTTACTGATGAAGCCACGACAGGAACGTCTGTCATTGATAATCGTGGAGAAGGGAAGGATTCTCTTGAACTGCCATAACACGGTCAAGATCCAGGCCGTTGCAGCTGGCTTCACAGGGAACATAATAGCGGGTCGCTGTATTTCCAGGAGAGGGAGCAATGCCATGACAGACCATGTACACTGACTGCCAGCGTGGCACAGGTGATAGTGTCACTGACTGCAGAGCTGAAGGTCGTCAGTTCAATCCAGCCCACTGGCGAAATTTTTTTTCTTTATAATTAACAATTCCAGAATGCTCTACCTCTTTCTTATGTTCACTTGTAAATTCTACTTGTTTCTTATATTAACTGTTCTTCTAATTTCTGGTACATTCTGTCTGTGTATAAATAGCAGAGCACTCTGCCCGAGAAGCAGTTAGTGCTGCATGTATGTTAAGTTCGTAATAAACCAGCTTTCAGTATAAGTGCTGTGTTCAGTTGCCTTTGAAGTCAAGCCTGCTTCCATTTCAAAGCGACAATATGATCTATGGAACAAGTATTGATCTAATCTACTGGCCACCCTGATTTAAGTAATATTAAGATTTCGTAAACCGATTTCCCAATTCTGCTTTTGGTTGGTCATGTAAACACTCCAAAATCGATTCTGGAAATCCGCTTCTCTAAAGCGGTTTTCCAGTTCCACAATCGATTTTCGTGCCCATGTAAACGCAACCGTTTTTGAAGCGTTCTTGGCTTGTCAGATTGTCAGATTCCAGTTAGCACATTAGTACATTAGAATTTTCGGCACATATGGAAAGAGTGATATTCTCTAATGTGAAATAAATGTATAAATATTAGACTGAACATAAATCTGTGTATTTAAATAAAGAAAAATAGCGATTGCGATGACTCAATAAGGAACAGAATCAGCTGTTTTCCAGCCGCCATGTTAAGTGAGCTAGGAAATCCGATTCAGGCTATGCCATGTAAACACGTCAGCGAAAAACGGTTTACGAAAATCGGTTTTCGTCTTCCGGAAGATGTGTTGCATGTAAACGTAGTCACCCCGTTTACATGGGCTCCCAAAACCGGATTTCGTAAACCGATTTCCCAATTCCGCTTTTGGTTGGTCATGTAAACACTCCAAAATCGATTCTGGAAATCCACTTCTCTAAAGCGGTTTTCCAGTTCCACAATCGATTTTCGTGTCCATGTAAACGCAACCGTTTTTGAAGAGTTCTTGGCTTGTCAGATTGTGTTTTTTTGGTAAGAATTTTCGGCACATATGGACCGAGTGATATTTTCTAATATGAAATAAAAGTATTAATATTAGAGAGAGCATGAATCTGTGTATTTAAGTAAAGAAAAATAGCGATTATGCTGACTAAATCAGGGACTGAATCAGCTGTTTTTCAGCCGCCATCTTAAGTGGATTTGGAAATCCGATTCAGGCTGTGCCATGTAAACACGACAGCGAAAAACGGTTTACGAAAATCGGTTTTCGTCTTCCGGAAGATGTGTTCCATGTAAACGTAGTGAGTGATGTAGGAAGTAGACTTCTGATCACTCGACTTAGACGGAAGCCCGATATCTTTCCCAAAAATCATGCATTTCTTTGATATTACGATCACCAAAGCAAATGATGTAAAGTAAATTGTAATATGTAATAGGCTATCTGGAGCATAAGATTTGACTTTTCATGAATCTTCCTGGCAGAATAAAACTGAATGCCAGACAAGGGTTTCAAACCTGATACCTTTGCCTTGAGCTGGCTGGTGACTGAACTACCCTGACACAACTCAAGGCCCTTCCTCTGAACTTACATCTACCAATATCTCATCTCCAATTTTCCAAACTTCAGGCAATGCATGTTTATTAAAAAACTTCTCCCAGTATCTCTTTGGGTTTTGAATATTGCACATTAGTACTGCACCCCACACCCATGAACCACAGACATTGCCAAGGTGGGGTGGCTTGCGTGCCTCAACGATGCAGATAGCCGTACCATAGATGCAACCACAGCGGAGGGGTATCTGTGGAGAGGCCAGACAAACGTGTGATTCCTGAAGAGGGGCAGCAGCCTTTTCAGTATTTACAGGGGCAACAGTCTGATTGATTGACTGAGCTGGCCTTGTAACATCAGCTAATGTGGCTTTGCCACACAGTTACTGTGAATGGCTGAAAGCAAGGGGAAATTACAGCCGTTACTTTTCCTGAGGACATGCAGCTCTACTGTATGAACGTATGATGATAGCATCCTCTCGGGTAAAATAGTCCCGCATTTGCATCTCTGGGCGGGGACTACTCAGGAGGATGTTGTCATCAGGAAAGACAATACTGGCATTCTACGGATCGGAGCGTGGAATGTTAGATCCCTTAATCGGGTAGGAAAATTAGAAAATTTAAAAAGGGAAATGGATAGGTTGAAGTAAGATATAGTGGGGATTAGTGAAGTTCGGTGGCAGGATGAACAGGATTTCTGGTCAGGTGAGTACAGGATTATAAATACAAAATCAGTTGGGAGTATCACAGGAGTAGGACTGATAATGAATAAGAAAATAGGAATGCGGCTAAACTACTATGAGCAGCACAGTGATTGCATTATCATTGTCAAGATAGATACGAAGCCAACACTGACAAAAGTAGTACTAGCTCTGCCGATGATGAGGAGATCGAAGAAATATATGAGGAGCTAAAGGAAATTATGCAGACAGTTAAGGGAGAGGAAAACTTAATTGTGATGGGAGACTGGCATTCGGTAGTAGGAAAAGGAAGGGAAAGAAAAATAGTAGGTGAATATGGACTGGGCAAAAGGAATGAAAGAGAAGATCACCTGGTAGAATTTTGCACGGAACATAATTTAATCGTAACAAACACATGGTTTAAGAATCTTGAAAGAAGGTTGTATACGTGGAAGAGACCAGGAGACACCGGAAGGTATCAGATAGATTTTATAATGGTAAAACATAGATTCCGGAACCAGGTTATAAACTGTAAGACATACCCAGGGACAGATATAGACTCTGACCATAACTTGTTAGTCATGAACTGTAGGCTGAAACTGAAAAAACTGCAGAAAGATAGGAAAATAAGGAGATGGGACTTAGATAAATTGAAGAAACGTGATGTTCTCGAGAATTTCAGAGGGAGATTTAGGCAACAATTGACAGAAACAGGGGGAAATAAAACAGTAGAAGAGGAATGGGTAGCACTGAGAGATGAAGTAGTGAAGGCAGTGGAGGACAAAATAGGTAGAAAGGCAATACATACAAAAAATCCTTGGATATCACAGGAAATACTAAATTTAATTGATGAAAGGAGAAAATATAAAAAAATGCAGTAAATGAATCAGGCAAAATGGAGTACAGACGACTAAGAAATGAGATTGACAGGAAGTGCAAGATGGTTAAGCAGGAGTGGCTAGAAGCCAAATGCAAATCTGTAGAAGAATGTATAAGAAGGGGAAAATAAAAGAGACATTTGGGGACAAGAAAAGTAAGTCTACGAATATCAAGAACTCAGATGGAAAACCAGTTCTCAGCAAAGAAGGGAAAGCTGAAAGGTGGAAAGAGTACATAGAGCAACTCTACAAAGGAAATGAGACGATGTTGTAGGAAGGGAAGAGGAAGTAGATCAAGATGAAATAAGTGATACTACACTGAGAGATGAATTTGACAGTGCCCTGAAGACCTAGGCCGGAACAAGGCCCCAGGAGTAGATGGCATACCCTCAGAGCTACTAAAGTCTCTGGAAGAGTCAGCCATGACAAAACTATTTGAACTGGTGTGTAAGATGTATGAGACAGGCGAAATACCCTCAGACTTTAAGAAAAATGTAATAATCCCATTCCAAAGAAATCAGGCGCAGACAGATGTGAAAATTACAGAACCATCAGTTTGATAAGTCATGGTTGCAAAATTTTAAACACGAATTATCTACAGGAGAATGGAAAAGCTGGTAGAAGCTGACCTCGGGAAAGATCAGTTTGTATTCAGGAGGAACGTAGGAAAGGAACCCAGGAGGCAATACTCACTTTACGTGTTATCTTAGAAGATAGATTAAGGAAAGGCAAACTTACATTTTTTAGCTTTTGTAGATGTGGAGAGGTGCGCCTCGTTTGCACAGTGGTAGAGTACCAGACTACCAGTCCAAAGGTCGCGGGTTCGATCCCCGCCAGGACCTAGGATTTTTATCTGTCACTTTCCACTTCTTTCACCTCTGGCTGTATTGCTCATGTGAAAAATACCGAGTAGCACCGTGGTTCGGAACCCACGTTAAACTGTAGGTCCCCCTATAACTGGCTGGGTAAGACAGTTCGAAGGTCGGAGGAAGGCAATGGCATACCACTTCCAAACAGGACCATGCCTAGTAAAGCACCGTGGTGTTCAAACCAATCTTCGGATTGTTGACTGCTTTACCTTTTTTTTTTTGATGTGGAGAAAGCGTTTGACACTGTTGACTGGAATACACTATTTTAAATTCTGAGTCAGCAGGGGTAAAATACAGGGAAAGGAGAGTTATTTACAACTTGTACAAAAGCCAGATGGCAGTTATTAGACTCGAAGGGCATGAAAGGGATGCAGTGGTTGGAAAGGGAGTAAGACAGGGTTGTAGCCTTTCTCCGATGTCATTCAATTTGTACATAGAGCAGGCGGTGAAGGAAAGCAAGGAAAAATTTGGAATAGGGATTAAAGTTCAGGGGGAAGAAATAAAAACATTGCGTTTTGCTGATGACATTGTAATTCTGTCAGAGACAGCAAAGGACCTGGAAGAGCAGTTGAATGAAATGGACAGTGTGTTGAAGAGAGTGTATAAAATGAACATTAACAAGAGCAAAACAAAAATAATGGAATGCGGTCTTAGAAAATCAGGCAATGCTGAAGGAATTAGATTAGGTAACGAAACAATGAAGGTGATAGATGAGTTTTGTTACTTGGGTAGTAAAATAACATGTGATGGTCGCAGTACAGAGGATATAAAATGCAGAATGGCAATGGTAACAAAAGCATTTTTGAAAAAGAGAAATTTGCTAACATTGAATATTAATTTAAGTGTAAGGAAGTCATTTCTGAACGCATTTGTGTGGGGTGTTGCCTTGTACGGGAGTGAAACATGGACGATAAGCAGTGCGGACAGGAAGAGAATAGAGGCTTTTGAAATGTGGTGTTACAGAAGAATGCTGAAGATTAGGTGGGTAGATCGCATAACTAATGAAGAGGTACTAAACAGAATTGGTGAGAGGAGGAATTTTTGGCATACCCTGACTAACTGAAGGGATTGCATGGAAGGACACATTCTTAGACATCGAGGAATCGTAATTTCAGCATTGGAGGGAAGTGTGTGGGGTAAAAATCGCAGAGGGAGACCAAGAGAAGCGTATAGTAAGCAGATTCAAGTGTGGATGTGGGTTGCCGTTCTTATGAGGAGATGAAACGGCTTGCTCAGGATAGAGTAGGGTGGAGAGCTGCATCAAACCAGTCTCTGGACTGAAGACCATAACAACAACAGTACTGTACCTTTTGGAAGGGTCATTAAAAACAACTGTAGCCTGGTGAAACCATAGCATCTGTTTCATAGTCTTTTGACACTAATAATAACAGGAATGTTAATCATTTCATGTGTCTCACTGGTTTGGTGTAAGTCTGTCAACTGAACGCCACTTCATTAACTTTAACGTCCCTAACAAACTGCAGTTATTCAAACAGGAAAATGGGACCTACAATGTATTGTGGAATCCGAGCCATTTCTGGTAAAGATTAGGTTTCTTTCATAATATTTTTAAAAATCTGAAAGTAGTATCTGAGCTCTTAAATTAACCGCAAATTCATTAATTGTGTTGGGTAATATTTCTCAGAATTTTTGTGGTAAATGTCTAATGCATGTATCTTAAATAATTGGATACACAAACAGCTTTTAATTTTAAATTTTTTTTATTTTATGCACTGCCTGAGTTTCGAGACCTATATCTAGGGACAGGAAAAAATCGATGTTATTTTATGGCCAAAATCAGTGATATTGCACCTGTCGTTATTTATCGGTGTTATTTTCTGGTAATCTTTTTCCATTTTCAGTGCTATATTTTTTCATACTTAACAAATTTTCAATGGTACGTTGAAAATTACAGTATACATAAAATACAGTGAGTCAAATTTGATAGAGATGTTGAAAAAATAATTTTAACAAAAAATATTGATGCAAAGATGTGTCTGAAAATTCTTTTTTTATACACCAAGTATTTTAAAAACTGTGAAAAAAATTGCCAATGATTGTATCCAGTAGGTTATCCCTTTTTTCAAGTCAACAAACTAATCTTGACACAAGGACTTTTTTGTGTCCCAACTTCGTCGTCGCTTTTGTGTCCCAGCCTCGTCGTAGGTGTCGGTGGCCGAGTGGAATGAGACCGACACGCTGGTGCAGGTACGGAGGGGAGCAGCCAGAAACTATAAACACTAGAGTAGATTAGAAAGAGATATATTTTGCACAGAATGTAACAATACTTAACTTTTACATAGTACTGCAGAATGTTGATACATAGTTGTTAGAGGCCTGCCTAGTGCCTGTACGATAGCAAAGTCTTCACTGGTGCCTATCTGATTACGAAGGTCCTAACTGGTTGCTATCTCAGTCCGAAGTGCCAGTCCTTCAGTGGTGGTCACGAGCGGAGTTGCAGCAGAGGGCGCTCGTGGCTGTTGTCGTGAGAACGCCGCGCCGTGTGTGCATGGCGGCGCGCGGCGAAAGTAAGTGGCGCGCACTTTGTACTTGTGCGACACCACAGACTTTATTTGCCAACTTAAATATTTGTGTTATATTGTCGCAATTTCTTAGAGAATACCAATATTGAAAAAATAGAAGAATATATTTTAATGTAGGCTAAAGAAAAGCCTTTGTCTTTGCAGTGATATTGTAAATAAATAAAACAGACTTTGCTACAAAAGAAATTTTTATATGAAAATAACAAAAAACTTGAAGGGTAAAATATTTTAAAAGTATTTCTCAGGAACAAAATATTTTTAAATGTGTAGATAAGGTATTTAACTAAAGCTTAATTTGTGACAAAAATGAATTTTCGTAATATTTTTTAATGTTTAGTCACATCTGGCTTTGAAACTAAGATTATAATGTACGTTTTCGTATAACTTTGTGTTTTAAATTTTGTTTCCCATCAGTAATACAGACTTTAATAAAAAAATTCTTTTAAAGTTCTCTTATTTTTTTATAAGTAGTAAGGTTCCTTTATGCTCTGACCTTCAGGTGTTTTTCAGTGCCGGATTTTTTACTCCGGGACACAAACTCTTTCTCGTTCCCGACCCCTCCATGCCCACCTCCCTCAATAATGCCATTTTTAAAAATATCTGGACAAGTGGCGTAAAAACAAAACACAAATCCGTAAGCAAACAAAAGAAATTTTACGTATGGCAGCGGCGGAGTTGCTGTAATGTTGGCAACCAAATGTTTGTTTCGAGGATAATTGACCGACGGACAAAAAAACCTGTCGAGAACAGGATTATTTATTTTGGATGAACACACTAAATATTATTCCCCTCATTGTATGCTATTGACTTCTCGAAGAACCAACGAAGATCGTTGCAAACATCAGCACATTACACTGGCGCTTTTGTAAATAAACGTTTACCGACTATGTTACAATGGCCAAAGTCCTGAAGATAATAAAATGAGCATCCACAAAAGAAAGCGTTTGCTTATACCTAGTTGCAGTTATTATAAGCCTGAGAGAAGTCCAACATCAAATCCGAAAATAGTAATCCATGCAGCCGCGAAACAGTAATGATAACAATCAAGGCTAACAATAGGTACGTTTAAGCAGCTGCCAACGAGCTACTCGCGCATGCGCAGAGCACAAATTAAGTTCAAGCAACGCCTTCGCCTGCTTATGGCTACTTGCTGAGCAGCTGTTTGCTGTTTAAGCAGTAACCGCAAGCTACCAGATTCTACCTGGGAAAATATTTCTGGTGCGCTCAAGCTGCCAGATTCGCGCATGCGCATAACTGTCTGAGTTGTAGTGGGAGGCAGTGGCGTAGTTATAGCACTAAGGGCCCCAGGGCAGAAATGACATTGGGGCCCTCTTTAAAACTAGACAGGTGCAAAACTACTTCATCAGTAGGTCCTTACCGCCCACTGTTCGACATAATAAGGCAAACCTAAATACTACTAAGGAAATTATATATGTCTCATGCAGAAGATAATATTTAATCATAGTCTCTAACATAATTACAACTGTGAAACTTTATTATGCTTTCACGCAAGAATTTGGGATAAAATTTTGCAGAGGCATAGAGTTGGACACAACGAATTTCGAGCATTTATTCACATTTTCTAGTTCATTTGTTTACATAAGTACTTTTTCGACTTTTCAGTGTGTGATTTCCTGACACACTTGCACTGCAGTTGTCTGTTTTAGGTTAGCTATTGAAGTTCGGGTAAATTGGGACAGAATAAATTCCATCTGAAAAATGCTCCTGCCAGAGCACAGAAAAGGCGAATACGTTCTCTGACACAAAAGTGTGGAACCAGCTGCCTCAATCCTCATTCCGACTTCCTCGCCAAAAATTTTGGCATGCGAACATATTCGTGCACTTTTAGCGCCTAACTTTGTAAATACTTTTGCCTAGTTAAGCCGTCATAGTCAGCAATGTCGTCCCACTGTCAGTGTCTATATATGTCTCTGTCCGTTTGTTTGCTGTCTCTCACACTGCCGATTTCTGTCTGTGTCAAACTTTCATTGTCTTCATCCCTTTCCCTTGCGATTCCTCACAACTGTCTGTTTCTGCCACTTTCATCGCCTCTCTGCCCCATTCACTTCCTGTCCTGTTACCATTATCCTTTCTTTCTCACTTAGAGTCGGCATTCATTGTCTTCAATCGCGATTGTCTTCTTTACACATACGTCCATGACAATGGTTTGCTTGGGGTTTGACCTATAGACCGGAAAACTTTAGCACGCGGGTGCTGGAGATGGGAAAAATTTGACAAATTGTATCGTGCTACAGTATTGGAGAGACGCACGGTCATGATTTATGTATATTCTCCATTCGTCTCAGTTTACCTCTGTTCTCTCTTTTGCTCCAATTGCTACTATCTGCATCTGTCTTCGTTTGTTGTTGCCACTGTTCCTGACTTCAGATATCTCATTTCGCTTCCTACTGCTGTTTTCATGCATATGCCTTTCTCCTGAACTGATATTTTCTCTGTCTCATCATATATGGTTCTCTCTGTGTGTTGCACTGTCTCTGTCCTACTCACATTCAGCCGAAAAATGCGCGAATATGTTCGTATGCTAACGGACTAAGATTTACGAAAATTGAAAAATGCCGTTTATAGATAAATGTCTACTTGATCTATTGTAAATATTTGAACAATTTTCTACGGTTAGTTATTTAGATATTTCCGATTCACGGTGCTAAAACGGCTAAAAATTGGGTTTTGTGTAAAACTATGATAAGTTTCAACCTCTGGATCTCGGTAACGGATAACGATATCAAAAAAAAATTAAAAACGGCCTCGAGATTATCATCATAAGAACATATGGTAAAAATTTCGAAGATTTTCAATGAATAGAAAGTATAGAAGTAACCATCCCCAAAATTCGTTTTTTGGTACACAAAATCATTTTTTTTTTTTTTTTTTTTTTTTTTTTTTTTTTTTTTTTAGATTTTCTCAGGAACCGCCCATGAATGAATGGTGCTTTTGTAAGCCGTTTAAAGCCCACCATAGACTACACGTCATGTACAAAATCTAACTGATTTGCTCAATTTGGATGGGCTCCAGGAAGAGTGTAACTTTGAAAAGCTTGACGATGTACTGTATGATAGGTACAGTATTCCCAATCTTCTAATATGTAAACAAATGATCACTAGGCCAAGATCTATCCAGAACACTTTACCCCTTGACTCTGAGATGAATAGAACCTGAGCTATGGGTTCCTAAAGAATCGCAAATTCGCACACGCCGTTACGAACATATTAATAGGTGTTTTATCCTAATGTTAAAAACCATAACTTTTTCTCTCTTCTTAAAGATATTGTGCCTCTTCCATTACTCAGAAAATGCAACATAATAATCGAGACTTAGGCCTACTGTAGCCTACCTGAGTACAAAAACCAGTGTAAGTGACTATTTTTGTGTTGTGACACCCAGTTAAATGGAGCAGACATAATACCTGCAAGCATAGACAGACGTAGTAGTTAGTATGTAAAAAAGTTGCCAAGATTTTATTATGTAGGCTTATGCTACGATTTTTCTCATTACAGTAATCTCAAAAAGATTACATCTGTGCAAGAACTGCATAAAATCACACATGGAAATGTATCGACGTATTTATGTAAACAAATGCACTAACAACGAGAAAAATTCTCGAAATGCGTTGTGCTGAGCATAAAAATACATAATGGATGCAGTTTATCAGTATTTAAATTCATGATGAACACAGTTACATGCCATCCAGAATCATCCGATTATGATGAACGAAATGAAGTCACACTACACTGAATTTCAATGACTGTCATTCAATATATTTGTGAAAGACAAGTGTGAAATTAAGAATAATTTTGAACGCAAAAAACCACTGAAAAGCGGAAGCACACGTAGGCCTGCACCACATTTGCAGGTCACTTCATAGAATAGACTCATCACCTTGTTAAAGAACGCAAGAACCAGTAAACATAATTTGTGGACAGCTAATACCCGATTATCACAGTGCAAAACAACATAACAGAGCCACTACAAAAACATTAAGATACGCCACAATCTCGGGCTGAACAAATTTTTTAGATTATATTTTACGCCTGAAATTTCTGATAAAAGATTTAACTAATTTTGAGTTTCCAATAAACTGTAATATCACACCATAGTCTCCGAATTATATCCAGATTGTGATATTTATCGTCTTCTGGGTGCCACAATCTCTTTCTTTCTTTCACTAAGCAAAGCAGTTTCTCACTGTCCATATCTAGCATGTGAGAACGTCGGTCGATTTGACCGAAGAAAACAAACTGATTTTAATTTCACCGACTGTCGTCCGAAGGCGATGAGATCGGCTACACTGTGACCGTGCCTATGGTGGAGTACTGATTTGAAACGACCGGCCGTTTTACGCCGATATCTGTCGTCGGTAATACCCACCGATATCGGAGCCACTATGACCACAGCCTTAGCTCATTGCTCCAAATCAATCAACGTAACTTCGTTGATGGCCCAGTCAAAGAAGGAAAATAGGGGAAATATTCGTTAGGGTGGTTTCAGCAAAAAGTAAGTTGCCGTGCCCCTACCAGGCTTCATAAAGCATACGTTAGTGTCTGGCCAGGAAAAAGTAATAGGCCTAAGTAACGTGCCTTTATTCGTAGAACCGTTTTCGAGTGGTACTTCGGCTCTTCGCAAGGAGGTTAAACCTCCTTGGCTCTTCGGCTCTCAAAGACTAACTTTGGAAGTAACAATAAATATATATCTGTGGTTGTCAAGTCTGCGGTAGCCATTCTAGCAGACGAATTATACCAGTTGTTCATTACTTGTTTAGTTGTCTAATTGGAAAGTGTTACCTGCATTTCCGTACCTGTTATGTATTTTATTCCGAGTTGACAGTAAAATGTTGTTTGTACTTTTCGATTCCGAAACTACAATCCACTGCCAGAATGCTGCATTTACTCGCGATTATTTGGAAAAGTGGAAGTTTCGCGTTTGAATTCCAAGACACGTAGCTCGCGTATAATTGAATAATGCAACTTAAAAGCTAAAGTGCATTAAATAATTACGACGAATACTTTAATTTTTTTATAGTTAAATGCCTTTGTTTACGATTTAAGATCTTAAAGACGACAATGAACACAATGTCTATAGGCCTGAAGACTGCCCATTAAAGGCATGTGTAGAGATGCCAGCAGACGACGTTGTTCTGAATGTTCTGTATGCACTTGCAACAGAAATTAAATTTATCCTGTTAGGATCTTAGTTAACCACACACACTGTAATCGTGACATATTCAGAAACAAGCCACCAAATACTGGTGACAAGGAATGTCGGTGTAAGCACACTCTCGAAAATCGCGATATGTTCGAAACTAAGCGGCAAAATATTCGCAAATAAATAGCCACACCTTTCTGACTAGCAAATGGTGTAGGCCTAAATGTCATTGATACACATTTCACTTACTGTACCAGCAATTTTAACGTTCCCCTTGTGTTGTCTCCAACCATATTCTCGAAAATCGCAACATAGTTGGAACAAAGTTAATTATTTGTGAGAACGAAGAACATAAATGTCATTGCTGATCGTACCAATTGCAGCAGCCATTTCATTCTCCGTACTTCAGTCACACATAAAAATCACCAAATCGATGTTATTAACTCCTGAGACAGCATAGAAGAGTACTCGATAACATAATTCTGTTATGTGAATAAGAAAATTCCACAAGGTGGTGTGGATAAATAACTCCCACAATGTGTTGCAAACGTTAAGATTAAAAAAAAATTGCGTTGAGCGAGATTCGTTCGCAGAACCTCTTTAGTCCAGCACGCTATCCATTACACCACAGCAACTTAAAGTTATTCTTGTCTTAAAATTTTATATATTCGTTCCCACATGTTTGTTTCTTTAATTTGATTTTAATTACATTTAGTTATGATAAATTCATCCTTAGATGAATTGTGATTAGTCGTTTATTCGCTGTTGTCCTGAAACGGTTTACTACGAGTTATAAAACCAAAACCACCAAAACTGTGAGATATACGGCAAATCAAAATGGCGTCTGTGACATGGAAGGAACAAGTGAATGTGGGTGAAACAGTTTTCACACTACCTTTTGCAATCGTGACGTCATTGTGACGTAGCGGCACTGTGAAGGCGACCTGAAACCAGACTATCGATTTGTCGATCGCTGTTGCGAGTTAATGTTTAGGACTGTGTAAAGGCCAATTCACACGTCACGTCACCGTCTGTCAGAACATTCCGCAATGTATTTCTAATGGCGACATTCACACTGTCCGTCACGTCACCTTTCTCGAGAAGTATGTTTTAACAGAACGCCCGTCTGCTAACATCGGAAGTTAACCTACTTTCGTCACGCGAATTACATGTTACAGTCGACGATTGCATTGTTTATATGAAAAATGTGTCTTAGTCATCTTTATTTGTTGTTATACTTCGTTTTAATGGAAAATCTCAAATGTTTCATGACGACTTAAATATTTTTGTCAATTGAGTGTCCCACTAAAATCGAGGTTGGATATCTGAAACCAAAAAATGGTTTATTTTACGTAACATTGTAACAGAAACGATTGAAGCAAACTGTTTATTTGAATGAGATTGTAATTTGATTACGCATTTTTCTTTAAATAATATTTTAAATGAAAAAGTCAGTTCTAATGAAGGATTTAATGAAAGACAAAACGTTCAGTTGTTTACGACGGTATTAAAGTGTAAGCGGGCACATCGTAACGAATAAAGTAAACAGGCGCTATTTATACTCATAAGTATTGTTTGATGTTTTCATATTTTTATTTTTTCGCTTAAAATTGATGTCGATGTTTAAGAATGTGATTGTATAGCGCGTGCAATACTTCCTGCATTTTAATCAGAAATTTTTGTTTGTTGTGTACAATGCTTGCCCGTCAACGAGAATCAGTTATTGTTTAAAAAAGTAGTAGGTAGCCTACTTACTGCTTTTAAATGTCCCATACAGCACTGTAGTAACCAATCTATGAAACACATATATGCTTATACTTCATTGCAGAAATTACCAATTTACTAGTAATTATGAATAGCATTGAGCTTTTCTGATATGAATGTGCTAATACGAACAAATGCTACTTACAGTGAGAGCGACATTACTGGAACACGTTTAAATAACATTCCAGTCAAATATCCCCTTAAATTACTATAATTTACAATTGCCTGTACCAGGTTAAAAAAAAAAATCTTCACCTTCCTTTATACACTTTTATATTGCCCTATGGTGTATTTTCTCAACAGTAAACTAGTTTAGCGAACTGGCTGATCACAGCATACGCCTATTTAAAAGTATTTAGCTTTATCTCAAGTAAACAAGTAATCGAAAGGCACACATCTCACACTGGCTCGTTCACAACTCGATAGTCGAAAGCTGACGGGTGACGTCACGATTGCAAAAGGTAGTGTGAAAACTGTTTCACCCAGTGAATGTTGCCTCCAAAGTACGTCTTTGAGAGCCGAAGAGCCGAAGTACCACTCGAAAACGGTTCTACGAATAAAGGCACGTGCCTAAGTAAACTTAAGGGCTAAGGCCAATTCTCACTGTCCGTCATGTCAACGTCACGGCACCGTCACGTCAAGTTGTATTCACTCTGTCCGTCAGTGTCCTTCACGTCAATTCGCCCATCTCAATACGTGATGTTGAAAGTGAGGTTATGAGTGACGATCTGTTATGTAGAAAGCCATAGTTTAATACTAGAATTGAGGGAACAACAACGCTAAATGTTATTGACGACCATAGAAAACTTTACAGTGTATGTTTTGGCCAACTTACTGGGAACTGAAACAACATTTCAAAACATCGACATCTATTTTCAAGCGAAAAAATAAACATATCAAAACATCAAACAATACTTATAAGAGCATAAGTAGCGCCTGTTTACTTTATGCATTACGATTTGCCCGCTGACATTGTTAATATCGTCGTAAACAACTGAATTTTTGTCTTTCGTTAGAACTGACTTTTTCATTTAAAATGTTATTTAATGAGAAATGCGTAATCAAATTACAATCTTATTCAAATAAACAGTTTGCTTCAGTCTTTTCTGTTACAATGTTAAGTAACATTAACCATTTTTTTGTTTCAGAGATCCGATTTCGATTTTAGGGGGAGACGCAACTGACAAAAATATTTAAGTCGTCATGAAACATTTGAGTTTTACCCCTAAAACGAAGTATAACAACAAAATAAAGATGAATAAGTCACATTTGCATATGAACAGTGCAATCGTCGACTGCAACATGTAATTCGCGTGACGAAAATAAGTTAACTTCCCATGTTAGCAGATGGCCGTTCCATCAAAACATTCTTCGCGAGAAAGCTTGACGTGACGTGACGTGACGTGACGTGACGGTCCGGTGACGGACAGTGTGAATTGGCCTTTAGTCGACATCTTCGGGTATTATCGTGACATTGGCATAGAGGGCAGCGTCTTGAATGCTCAATTCACTATTGTGACAAAGTAACCATATTTTCTCTTTTTCTTGCACGAATTTCAGAGTGCAGTTGCACACCATTCTGTAGTAATAAATTGTAGATACTTCATATTCAAATATGGTCACATCGTGTAATTTCAAACACAGGCTAGTAATTCAGCACCATTGACAGTTATTTCGCAAAGATTGGCAGCCATGGCAACAATGACTTCAATCGACAGCACGCTAACGGTGACAGGGTCCATGTCTTAGCAGACAAGCAACCGACCTTGTTATGTTTATATTCTGAGGTGGGAATAATTATTTGATTTCTCTTCGTCCGTTTGAGGTTTGTTGGTCAGGGTTCAAAAAGGTTAAAAGTGGAACATCCTTCATTCAACTAAAATATTATATACAATAGGATGTCGATTATCCCAAGTAACTGGAGGACACAGATGTTCGTAAAACCGACTATTCGGATAATCAAACTGTACACTTCTAAGTATATTGTTTATACACTATTCGGAGGCGCGCGATCTTTCACGAGTGGCGTTGTGTGAAGGCCGCATTAGAAGCAGTGTTCCGCCACCTGGTGGCCCAGTGCGGCTACTGTGGGAAATTTGGTTTGAGGTGAGGAGGTGATGGACGGTAGGATGGGAGAGTAAAGAAGTAAAATAAGAAGTCCTGCTCTACTGTAAGTTTTTTCGAACTTTGCTCACGGAGGCCGAGGGGCCCCTAGAGCTTGGGCAAAGAATAAGCTCCCTATTCTGTGGCTTGGGGGCCCTGGGCCACTGCCCGGCCTAGCCCAATGGTAGCTACGCCACTGGTGGTAGGGCGCTCTATGTGATCTGTGTTTACGTTTTGTGATAGTTTCATTTGCTTGTCAAGACAAGTGTCGTGTCATATGAAAACAAAACAGATTTCTGTGACTGGGAACTGTTAGGTGAATTTATTCACAAAATCACTGAAGGCTAATAAAATAATGTGATAATATTTCAGATTTCTGATTTTATTTCCACGTTATTAGCAGTGATCAAGCATTGAGCTGAATGTGTAATTCACACCTGGCAGGTCATTTTATATTATATTTTAGCTGTTAAAAAATTGTGAGGTGTACATGAGTTCCCTGGACTTAATCTATAGCCGAGATGTTCATTCAGTGAAGAAAATTGACATGCTGTATTTGTAGTTATTTGGACACATGACTCACAAGATCAAGAATTATTCAATTTTAAGAACATGTAAGTTATTTTTGTCGGTTTGCGAAAAAAACTGGCGTTTTTTCAATCAACTACAATAAACTGTTTGCCACAGAGGGGTCAATTTATTTGAAAGAAATAATATTCCAGACTGTTGCCTAGTGTAAACTGTTTGCTGTGTTTTAAAGAGCTCGTGTTTTATTTTATAATGCATATACTGTTAACAGACTTCATATTCTGCTATAATAAAGAACTAAACAAGAGGGTATATTTAAAGGAAATTGGTATTTTGAAAACTACAAGGAAAACCTTAATATCAGGCACACATACGTTAGTCTGGTCACTGGTCATGTTGATATACTCTTACAGGCGAGTAGTGGCACGAGTAAGGTTACGACATTGATACTCTTGGCTTATCCTCAGATGTGTTGTTTGTTTCATGAAACAATGTAGGATCTCTTAATGCTGCACGTACGAGTATTAGTAAATGTTTACTTGAAGGTCAATATAAAGGCGTTTTAATCAGTAATTAAGAATAAAATAAATACCTATTTTGACCACTTAATAAGTCGCACCCACTATTCACGAAACAATGTTTCATATATCTGTGGTATATTCCTTAGACTTCAATTTGTGTTTTTTATATTTTAAATTTATAGACTGACATTCCTTGGTAAATTACTGGAACACACTGCCAACAAACCGTTCAGTGTTTTATCACTGTACACATTTTCGTTTCTTTGTGTGTATGATGTATTAGGTGAAAAGTTTTGATACTCTTGTCATGGTTTCATGAAGTCATACTAATCAAACCGACAAATAAACTACATCTACATCATACTCCACAATCCACTGTAAGGTGCGTGGTGGAGGGTACACTGTGTCACTACTAGGCATTTCCTTTCCTATTCCACTCCCAAATAGAACGAGGAAAAACGAATGCCTTTATGCCTTCGTATGAGTCCTAATTTCTCTTATCTTGTCTTTGTGATCACTATGCGAAATGTAAGTAGCCGGCAGCAAGATCGTACTACACTCAGCTTCAAATTCCGGCCCTCTAAATTTCCTCAACAGAATTTCCCGAAAAGAACGTCGTCTTTCCTCCAACGATTCACAATTGAGTTGCCAGAGCATTTCCGTGACTATCGCGTGTTGGTCGAACCTACCAGTAACAAACCTAGCTGCTCGCCTCTGAACTGCTTCTATGTCTTCCTTTAAACTGATCTGCTGCGGGTCCCAAACACTTGAGCAATACTCAAGATGTGGTTGTACAAGCATTTTGTATGCGGTCTCCTTTACAGATGAAGTACATCTTCCCAAAATTCTCCCAACAAACCCAAGTCGGCTGTCCGCCTTACTCACAACTGTCCTTACATGTTCGTTCCATTTCATATCGCTCTGCAATGTTACGCCTAGATATTTGAAAGACGTGACATCAAGAAGCTCACTACTAATGCTGTATTTGAACATTATGGGATTGTTTTCCTACTCATCCGCATCACCTTACATTTTTCTATATTGAGAGCTAGCTGCCATTCTTCGCACCATATAGAAAGTTTGTCTAAGTCATCTTGTATGGTATTACAGTTAGTTAAAGACGACAGCCTCCCATACACCACAGCATCATCAGCAAACAGCCGCAAATTACAAATTACTCTGTCCATCAGATAATTTATATAGATACAAAATAATAGCGGCCCTATAACACTCCCCTGGGGCACGCCTCACGATACACTCGTCTCTGATGAACACTCGCCGTCGAGAACAACGTATTGCGTTCTATTACTTAGGAAGTCTTCCAGCCAGTCATAAATCTATGAAACTACTCCATAAGCTCGTATCTTCGTTATCAGTCTGCAGTGTGGTGCCAAGTCGAACGCCTTTTTGAATTCGAGAAAAACACAATCTGCCTATCCATGGCTCGCAAGATGTCACGTGAGAAAAGGGCTGATTCGCAGAAAGAAGCTTTTCCGTTTCAAGGAAATTTACTATATTCGAACTGAGAATATGCTCCAAAATTCTACATGACACTGATGTCAATGATATTGGCCTGTAATTGTGTGGGTCAGTTCTCTTTCCTTTCTTATGTACGGGAGTCACCTGCGCTTTTTTCCAATCACTAGGAACTTTGCGCTGAATTAAAGATTCGCGATAAATGCAAGCTAAGTAGGGGGGCCAATGCCACGAATACTCTTTGTAAAACTGAACTGGTATTCTATCCGGACCAGCAGACTTTTTTGTATTTAGCTCTCTCAGCTGCTTCTCTACACCGGAAATACCTATTGCTATGGCCTCCATTTCGGAATTTGTATGTTGATCACATGATGGTACATTTGTGCGGTCCTTCTGCGTGAAAGATTCCTTAAAGGTTAAATTTAGAACTTCAGCTTTCCGTTTGCTTTCTTCTATTACTGCCCGGAATGATCAACGTGTGACTGGACAGTGGGCTTTGACCCGCTTATCGAATTTACATAGGACCAGAATTTTTTCGGGTTCTCGGAGAAATCTTTTGCTAAGGTATGGCTGTGGTAATTATTGTATGCTTCGCGCATTGATCTTTTTATAGACGCACGAATCTCTACTAACTTTTGCCTGTCATCATTTACTTATTCTTTTTTTAATCAAGAGTGCAACAGTGTTTTCTTTCTCAGCAGCTTTCTAACATTATTATTATACCACGGTGGATCTTTTCCATCCTTAATCGTACTTACTGGCACATATTTCTCTAGCCCTTTATTTACAGTGCACTTAAATTTAGTCCACAATTTCTCTACATCCATAGACCCGGCATTAAACGATGCCCGTTCATTTTCTAAGTGCGATCCTAACATTTGCTTATTGGCTCTTGCCAACAAAAACACGCTCCTAGCCTTCTTGATTGGCTTATGAACTTTGGTCACCATCGATGCTATGACGATATCATGATCACTAATTCCTGTCTCTACACAGACATCGTTAATAAGGTCAGGCCTGTTCGTGGCTATAAGGTCTAAAATATTTCCATTGCGCGTGGGTTGCCAGTTTAACTGCTCAAGACAATTTTCGGAGAATGTGTCCAAAAGCAGCTCGCAAGACTGCTTGTCTGTACCGCCTGAAATGTAACTAGAGAGGTCCCAATCTATACTCTTAAGGTTGAAGTCTCCCGGACTAATATTACATGGCCCGGATACCTATGCACTACCTGGTGTAGACTTTCTTTGAATGATTCTAAAACTCCTACAGCAGCACTGGGGGGGGGGGGGGCGTAAAAACACCCAACTATTAACTTTACTTCTTTTAGACCTGTTATACGTGCCCAGATAACTTCACAGTTACTTTCAACCTCGATCTCAGTAGAAAGAATATCTTTGTCCACAGCGATGAACACTCCTCCTCCAGTTGTACCCAATCTATCTTTCCGATATACATTCGCCTCACTAAATTTTTCTGAACTTGCCACTTCATGATTTAGCCAGGTTTCGGTGCCTAAAACTATCTGAGCACAATAATTTCCATGCAGTGCGGCAAATTTGGGAACTTTGTTTCTAAAACTTTGTAAGTTCGCGGGTAATATTTTGATATTCGATTTTTTGAGCCGAACGTGGCCTGAATTCGCTGTTTGAATGTTGGCAGGCGAGTGCTCATCAGAGTTAGCGCCTAGCCTAAAAAAAAAAGAAAGAAAAAAAAAAAACATTTGCACTTGACAAGTACTCTGCTACCTGAGTAGCCACTTGCTTAGTGTAGTGCACCCCTGATCTATCTAGGGGCACCCTACAATTCCCCACCCGATAACGCAGATCCAGAAATCTGCAGCCATGACTGTCACAGAGTCGGCGAAGCCTCTGGTTCAGACCCTCCACTCGGCTCCAAACCAAAGGACCCTGATCAACCTTGGGAACAGTACTACAAATCGACAACTCTGCTTGCACCCCGCGTGCGACGGCAGCAGTCTTCACCAATTCCGCCAGCCGCCTTTAGGACCTGAGGATGTCCTCAGAACCCAAGCGACAAGCGTCATTGGTGCCGACGTGAGCTACGACTTGCAGACGACTGCACCCTGCACCCTCGACAGCCGCCGGCAAGGCCGCCTCCCATCTCGGATGAGGCCCCCTGGCAGACTCAACGAGTGCACGTTGGACTTCTTTCCGGATTTCGACGCTATCTGCCTAATGGGCTCCATTATGCGCCTAACATTGAAGCTCCCAATAACTAATAATCCCCTCCACCCGTGCACCTGCTCGGACCCTGCTGAAGGAGTGGCCACACGTCCACTCACAGGACGAACTATTGTTGTTCTGCATAATTGCTCGGCATTATATAGGAATACCAAAATAACGAGGTTGCAGTTCAGTTGTTCCACTGTTCCTACCAGAATTGGGACGAAAAGCGTTCAAGCAGTGCAAGCTCCAAATACGTCATTGTAGCTGCGCTTGAAAGTAGCTTTCTGGCAGCTGCTTAAACGAATCTAATAACAGCGCAGTCAAAGAATATTTGACAGACAATATGAATTAAATATCCCACTGATGATGCTGCAACGCCAGCGAAACATGTATGGGAGAAATAAAAAAAACATTTGTGTTTGCTCAAGGCGGACCTTACCTATAAAGCAAATTTATAAAGAATATAACGACAAAGCTACTTAACTTTGACGCTGTTCAAAGACCTTGTTAAGTCGCAGTTCCGCTAACCAAAGCTGTGCATGCGCAATACGCCGAATTTTCAAACTGCCAGGTCAGCGTTCGATCACGGAAAAAAATCTCAAACGGTTTCAAAATGCTAGAAACAATTCGGCGGAAAAATTCCATCGAATTGTGAAAACAATCATCTCAATATTAAATACCGTAATATCTTCATAACTCAACACACCGAGAGAAATAAGCTTGCCGATCGATCGGAAATCGTTCTACTGTGAATATGGGCGTCTAACAATGTAGGCCTATGGCACTGTATTATTACAGTATGCATTATTAAACAAAAAAATAGCCACTACATTTGGATATGGAACATTTCTACATTAAATGTATCACTGACGTCATTAAATTTACGACATTCCTTATCCAGATAGAGCGTAATTTCGTTGAAAATCGCCTATTTCGCGTTAATTAAAAATCGACGAATTCGCGTTATTTTCTTAAAAACCACCAAATTCGCGTTATTCGTCGCGTTATTCTTAAAACGAATTTTTCCTGTCCCTACCTATATCTCATCATCAGGTGCATATGCAAATTACAATCAAATAAAATAGTGATGTCTCTCATGTAATAAAATGGCTACCCTACATCTTCACTAAAACTTTCAGTACAAAGGCAGTGTGCCTACTTAGCGAGTCCGTAAAATTGTTACATGTAGGAACAGATTAAAATAGTGAGTCACTGCTACATGCAACATGCCGGGAGGCACTGTAGCCAACTTGGGCATGACATAGCCACTCACAAGGCAGGGTCTGCGTGTAAAACAATAGTCCCATAATTAAGAAGTGAAACATCAAACAGATAGAAAATCGGCACTGTTAAAAACAGAAAAGTGTTTGTATATTCCCCGCACCTAACCATACTGAACCAAAATTTAAGCCCCATTTTGAAATGCAACTTACTGAACTACCCGAGGACTGAATCAGCCCTCCAATGGCCACCGAGCAGTTGAGGAACTGTTGGAGAGCTGATGCGGTGTTCTGGTGTTTCAGTAAGTTGCATTTCTACATGGGGTTTACATTTTGGTTCAGTATGGTTAGGTGCATGAAATATACATGCACTTTTCTGTCCTTGAGAGAGCCAATTTTCTATCTTTTCAATGTTTCACTTCTTAATTATGGGACTATTGTTTTACATGCAGATCCTGCCTTGTGAGTGGCTATGTCGCACCCAAGTTACCTACAGAGCCTCCCGGCTTGTTGCATGTAGCAGAGACTCACTATTTTAATCTGTTCCTACATGTAATAGTATTACGGACTCACTAAGTATATATACTCCCTTTGTACTGAATACTTTTAGTAAAGTAGCCATTTTATTACATGATAGATGTCACTATTTTATTTGATTGTAATTTGCATTTGCATCTGATGATGAGATATAGGTCTCAAAACTTAGGTAGTGTGTAAAATAAAAAAAGTTTAAAATTAACAACTGTTTCAGATCCTATTATTTAAGATGAAGATGGATTATTGTGGATGTCCCAAAGGCAAAAATTGTGTCTAATGCATATATATTGTATCTTGGGTTGTCAGGTGTTCTGCGGAATAACAGTGTCATGATTTTGTTGTTGTTGTTGTTGTGGTCTTCAGTCTGCAGACTTGTTGGATGCAGCTCTCCATGCTACCCTGTCCTGTGCAAGCCTCTTCATCTGACAATCCATATGGCAACCTACATCCTTTTGAATCTGCTTACTGTATTCATCCCTTGGACTCCCTCTACAATTTTTACCCCTCACACTTCCTTCTAATGCTAAGTTGAGGAGTGCTTGATGTCTCAGAATGTGGGTCACCAACCTGTCCCTTCTCTTAGTCAGGATATCCCAGAAACTCTTTTCTCCCCAATTTTGTTGAGCACCTCCTCATTAGTTACATGATCTACCCATCTAATCTTCATCATCCATCTATAGCACCACATTTCAAAAGCTTCTATCATCTTTTTGTCTTAACTCCTTATTGTCCACATTTCACTCTCATATAACACCACACTCCAGACAAATGCTTTCAGAAAGGACTTCCTAACATTTAAATTAATATTGGATGTTAACAAGTTTTGCTTACTAAGAAATGCTTTTCTTCTCATAGCCATTCTGCATTTTAAATCTTCTCTACTTCAGCCATCAGAAGTTATTTTGCTACCCAAATATCAACACTCATCTACTACTTTTATAGTCCATCTTATTACTTAATCTAATTCCTTCAGCATCACCAGATTTTCTGACACAACATTCCATTACCCTCGTTCTACTCTTACTAATGGTCATCTTATATCTTCCTTTCAAGGCACTGTCCATTCCGTTTATTGTTCTTCCACGTCCTTTGCTGTCCCTGAGAGAATTACTGTCATCAGCAAGCCATAAAGTTTTTATTCCCTCTCCCTATTAATTCACACTCCAAATTTCTCCTTGTGTTCCTTCACAGCTTGCTCAATGTACAGATTGAAAAATATTGGGGAAAGGGTACAATCCTGTCTTACTCCCTTCCCAACCACTGCGATCCTTTCAAGTTGAATATAGCTCTACGCTCCCAATATTTTACCCCTGCTACCTTCAGAATCTGAAAAAAGGGTATTCCAGTCTACATTGACAAGAGCTTTATCCAGATCCACAAATGCTAAAAACATAGGTTTCTCTTTTCGTAATCCATCTTCTAAGACAAGTCGTAATGTGAGTATTGCCTCATGTGATCCTACATTTCTCCTAAATCCAAATTTATCTTCCACAAATTTTTCCAGTTGTCTGTAAATAAATCATGTTAGTATTTTGCAACAGTGTCATACTTGCCCAATATTTTGGTTATGTAGCTCGTAACTTTTTTCAGGTGCCCATCAAGTAGACCTGAGTCATTATTTCTGTCTGTGGCCTTTCCCCTGCTCCCTCTGTGGTCTGTGCCTGTTTGCTATGAGGTGCTACAGTTCTAAAGGTTCCGTTTGTGTTCTGTACCTGTTGGACCCACCCGTAGGCTCTCGAAATTTAGATTGATGCTTATGTGGTCTGCACCCACGCACTGTGATCTGCTGAAGTGTTGCTGTTTTGTATGGCTTGTGCTGTGGTTCTGAATGCTTACTTTGTGGTCTGCACACATCAGACCCACTCTTGGGCTTTCTAGCTCCAGAGTGGCCTCTGTAGACCACCCGATTCGCCTCAGTCTGTTGAAGTGCTGCCATTCCATGATGCATCTGCTATGGTACTTGGTTTTCTACTTGTGGTCCATGCCTGTCAGAACTAGCCCAGGGCCTTTGGTTCTTCTATTTGGAGCATTCTGCTGCTCTCAGTGCATCTTTAGTAATTCCAGGGCAGGATCCCACAAGTGTTCAGTGATGGCAGATTTTGTTGTATGTCTTAATCATATGTGCCTCTGGTGTTCCTTGCATCTTATATCAACTGTTCTCATTGTTTGGCCAATGTAGGACATGCCATGTTGACAAGGACTTTTACAAATCCCTGGTTTCCATAACCCAAGGTCGTCTTTGACATTTTCCTCTAGAGCTCTGATCTTGCTGGGTAACAGAAGACACACTTGATATGTTTTGTAGGATCCTCCTGATTCTGTCACAGGTAGACCGAAAGTAGGCCAGATATGCCACCCTCTTTGCTTCATGTTCCTCTGGAATCTGTGGTGTAGTGTCTGGTTGGAGTGCCATCTCAATTTGTTTGGTTGTGTATCCATTCTTGCAGAACACTGTTTTAGGGTGCTCTGTTTCTGCAGGAAGACTCTCTTGGTCTGACAGGGCACATGCTCTATGGACTAATCTCTTGAGTACCCTGTTCTTTTGCACAGAGTGGTGACAGCTGCTGGCCAGCACATATAAATCAGTGTGTGTGGGTTTTCGATACACAATGATCCTTGGGACACTTCGACAAGCAGTAAGTAACCATTCTACAATTTTCTATAGTTCCTCACTTGCCTAAGCTAAAGTCCGTTGATGTTGGCAAGTACTGTAAACTATTACTGCAGACCAATGTGATCTCATATCAAATGTCAAATCTAGCTGTATTTAGTTATTCAATCGTGGTAGTTACGCGTAGTAGAAGAATGCCATCCCATAGACTGATGGAGTTAATAGACGAGCTATGAGGTAGCTATACAGTACAGTTACATTGCATGTGGTTTACCTTTTCAGGTATAAAGTGTTGTTTCTCAGCTTTCTCTACACACCAATAGGTCTTTTTTCTTTCCTGTTACTGATTGTATACGCCAATGTTGTTCCACATGCTGCTAGCATACTGTATCGTATTCCGTTCTACATGTCACATAAATAATCAAGGTCCTTTTTTGTTATGTAACTTATCAGCTGTAAATAAACACAAACAAAAATTTTTTTCTGGTTCTGTAACATGGGAGAACCAAGCATGGAGAAGAGGGCAACAGTTCTAGGTAATTTCAAAAAATGATTTCTCTCACTGCAAGTGATATACATTAATTAAATGTTTCTCAACTATGTGAATAGTTAACCACTTTCCAGGTCAAAATATTATGGCACCTCTACACCACACCCACACAAGGACCATAAAAACAACTTGTTTCATGCTATTGGTACACTTTTTTTTGTAGAAAAGAAAAAAATAAGTGTGATATTATACATGGTAGAACTATTTTGTATATTTTTTTCTTTTTACTAAATATATTTTTAAGTGAAACACATTATCTTATAATAATGGAAAGTCCAGGTTGGAATTAATAATATAGTATGACAGTTTACAACTCACCACATAGACGTGGCGACAAGCTGCAAAAGGCACATACAAAAGACACACACATACAACACTTTCAGCTTTCAGCCATGGCCTTCTTCAGAAAAAAAAGAAAAAACACTCACACGAACAACATAAGCACACAACACAGTCATACAACAATTACCTCCAGTTGCCACACTTTTCAGATGAGTTTATACAGAAACATACATGCTGCATAACAAGTATTTCACATTTAAGTTTTTAAGTACTGCCGCAATGTACAGTCTATTTGCAAACAAGTGGATCATTTTTTCAAATTACTTAGAATTTCTTATTGGTCTTATTATTATTATTAATATTTTTTTTTTTTTTTTTTTTTTTTTTATGTTTTACTAATCGGTTCCTGAAAACAGTTGTTAGGCTTTGTGTTTATTCATTGTTAACAAGGTGTGAGTTATTAAGTATAGAAACACTCTAGCTTCCACTGAATTCAAAATTAATACTAAACAATAAATCAAGTTATTTTAATAGAAATAAATTTCAATATCCTTAGACTTATTTTTTATCTTAGGAAACTCTTAATATTCAGACATGCACTCGACTTTTTGTTTTTGATGCAACTACCTCGTGCTGTAATGGCGACCCCCTGAAATATATTTAGAAAAACTGCACTAGCCTAACATCATGAACAGCTGAATATAGGAGTGACCTGTGCTATTTTGCAATATTTGGGTACAGTTGTTTCAATGAGTGAGTGGTTCTATATGACAGTTAACTATGGAGCTATTGCATCAGCAAACTGTGAAAGGAACCTAATTGGTATACAATCTGGACCAGAAGACTTGCTTTTAAGTTGCTTCAATACTACAGGGATATCTACTTCTAAATTATGCGTGCTGGTAGCTGTTCTTGTTTCGAATTCTGGACTATTTGCTTCGTCTTCTTTGGCGAAGGAATTTTAGTAAGCTGTTTTTAGCAATTCTGCTGCTGTCATCAGTAGCATCACCATTGCTGTTGTGTAGTGAAAGTATTTATTGTGTGTTGCCACTAGTATACTTTACATATGACCAGAAGTATTAATATTTTCTAACAAGATTGTGTGACAGGGTGTCATTGTGGTAACTTTTATAAAGGTTGTTGCATTGAATTTTGAGTTTCTGTAAAAGAATGCCAGTCTTGGGGATTTTGTGTCTGTTTAAATTTGGCATGCTTTTTTCTTTACTTTTGCAAGAGTGTTGTAACCTGTTTTGTGTACCATGGCGGATTGGCTCCCTCTTTTCTTATTTTATTTGATATAAATCTCACAATAGCTGTCAATATTATTTCTTTGAATGTAAGTCACATTTGATCTACACTCACACTGTTAGTTTTGAAAGACTGGAGATTATGACTCAGGAAAATGTTATAAAATTTTTATTTGCTTTTTTTAATAAAAATATTTTTCAATTATTTTTTGGCGAATTTTGATATTCAGTTTCACTACAAGAACTTGGTGTTCACTAATCCCTGTGTCTGTTTTGATGCTCTTCATTAGCTCCGGATAATTTATTGTTAGGAAGTCAAGTATGTTTTCACAACCACTTACTATTCTAGGGAGTTTATGAACTAATTGTGTAAGGTAATTTTCAGAGAATGTGTTCAGTACAAATTTGGATGATATTTTGTGGTTGCCTCCAGTTTTGAACATGTATTTTTGCCAACATATCGAGTGTAAGTTAAAGTATGTATGCTTTGGGGACATTTTTTGAAATTTGATCCAAGCTTTATTTGAAAATTTCTGCAATTCAGTCATCAGAGTCAGTGTGTGTATAAAGAGAACCAATTATTTATTTATTCCAGTTTCAGGTAACCCCTACCCATACCAACACAAAGGAACTATTTACTATTAAGCTACAGGATAAACTGCTAGTAACAGCAATAAATACTCCTCCACCTATTTTATTCAATCTATCCTTTCTAAACACCATTTGTCTCTTTGTAAAAAAATTCAGCTCAACTTACCTCTGGCTTTAGCCAGCTTTCACTACCTATAATGATTTGAGCTTCAGAGCTTTCTGTTAGTGCTTGGAACTTTGGTACTTTCCCCACATAACTACAACAATTTGCAACTATTAGACCATTGGTTTTTAGATCTGTGTTCCTCCTGTCTGTGACTTGTACCCTTTGAGACTTCGATTCTTTTTGTGTGTTCCTGGGGTCCTCTAACCTTTAAAAAAAAACCTGCCCAGTTTGTACCACACAGCATGTGCAGCTGTTTTCTGCATGTAGTAGGTGCCTGACCTATTCAGTAGCACTTGTAACTCCTCCACCATATGTTGCAAGTCAAGGAATCAGCAAGCTACATGGTTGTAAAACCGTCTGAGCCTCCAACTCAAATCTTCCATTTGGCTCTGTACCAGAGATCTGCAGTACATCTTGTGAACTATGCTGCTGACAATGAGGTCTGCTTTTATCTTGCAAGGAAGACTGGCAGTCTTTACCACTTCAGACAGCCACTCAAAAACAGAAAAACCAAAATGGTACACAATGTTGGTACCAACATGAGCTACCACTTGCAACTGGTTCACCATGTACTCTTCATGGCATCCGGAAGAACAGAAAAACTAGTAAAAAGGCACAAAGTAGACTCTACAGTGAACAACAAAGGTAATCAGATGACTATAGCCATTCACATGGCAGATGAGTATGGAACCAGATACTTAATGTGAATGTGAATATACCCGCAACATTAAGCAGTGAGGAAAACATTAAATCATTCTGTAGTGTAACAAGGTTCACTACATGTCTCAAGCTCAAATCAAGATAATCAAATCATTTATTTATGGGGTGTTAAGTTCTTTAATGATAGAAACTGCCCAGGAAACCCTGTCTTTGCAGGCTCTGGGCAAACACAAAGTGGTTGAGCTGCTACATCTAAGAAGTTCTAGGATGCACAGTAGAACTTATTACCTAGAAGCTCCATTGTGGGAAAAACAGAAGATATTACTTTTACATTTATCTTCATAGTGGAAAGTCAGCTAAAATTCCAGACTTAGCATTGTAATAAGACGGAAGAAAACTTTGAAATGAATTTAAGAGTACAAAGAAGTTATTTATAATGTAAGGTGGAATTAATACTATAAGATGATACAGTAACTGAATCTTCGGAAGAGTGAAGTTTGATATTAGGTGTTGCAGAAATATCATTATGGAAACAGACTAGTTGGTTCTATAATAAATAAAAACATTTGAGCTTCTAACTTTGAATAAGCAATCACTTCATAATAAACATCAAGTGTGGGCTCTAAACAAACTTCATGATCGAGACATCACCATTTCCATGTATTTTAATTAAATTTAATGGACATCTTTACTTATTTCCACATCCCTAGATTGAGATTTATGGGTTCATTACAAGCCTTCCAAAATGCAATGAGAAGTCCATTAATTGATTGTGTAATAGATTTTTTCTTTTATTATTAAAATGCAAACTGCTCTTTATCATTACAGTCAGAAGAAAGAAACAAATGAGAAAACCTTTTGCAACATGACCACTGAATTTACTTGTATAAGTTAGAACATCTAGAGTGACAACAGTCGATAAGATGCAAACATCAGTTTTTTCTGGTTTAAGTGTAATTTCATAGCTGTGTTAGTTTGTCATGAACGAATGCTTCCTTCTTTGATAGTTACAAGTTTTTATCCATAGTGAGACATCAAATGGAAACAATTTTGCGGAAATTGCCACTGAATGCCAAATGAACAAATATATATAATAATATGTAAATTTATAAAAGAACTGGCATTTGGTGATTAGTGAAGTTTTGTATATTTTTCTAATCGTAGTGTGAAATGCTTGTAACACAAGAAATTAAACATTAAAAATCACTGAAAAGTAATTTTAAGTCTGATGATCTACATTTTTCTCATTTGGTAATTAATTACATCCAATTAGTCACATTGATGTAGTTTATATTAGAACCAAGCTAAGGCCAAAAAAGAATATTTTGAACAACAAAGGGGGGAAAATGTGGTAATTTAAATTTTGTTCATATAAATTGGTTTCTTAATATATAATTGCTACATATATTACATACATTTGTACTTTTGAAAAAATTGAGATGTCACTGTCTGAAGTATAGAAATGCACAAAATATTAAAAATTAACAGACTCATAGAAAGAAATAAAGATGGAAAATTGTAAAGCAATTGGGCTTCAAAAATATGATGGGAAAAGAAAAACATTTTCATTCAGACAATTGTCAGGATTAAGCCAATACAGTTAAATGACAGTCTGTGTTTGTCAAGTCTGATGATCTTCATCTGATACTCTTGCATGTCCATAAAATACAATGCAGTTAGAAGAGTGAACTCGTAGAATAATATCACTGTTGCACAAAAATAACTTATTTCATGAGGAAACATGAGGATTTCATGGTGGCCACATGCTTAAAGTAAGAAGATTTTTTTAGGTCTCATTTGTTCAAAAATATTACTTTTAAGGATTCTGGCACCTCACTGTGTTAACAGGTAAAATAACCAGAGTGACTTATAATAACAACTATAAATGAAGGTAAAGGCCAAAACTGACTTCAGAAATGTTTATCAAAGATTCCTTCATACGGCAGAACAATTATCCTTATGCTCATTTTCCCCCCTGAAATACATCATGTATTGCATGAAAACATTTATTCTGTGTTATTTAGTCATATGAATTAATTTTGAAGAGTCAGAGATTAACATAACTTCTCCTGGAGAAGTGTCAACTGATTGTAATAGATTTTTATGTTTTTGTTCTCCATCTTTATTCTTTTTTCATGATGAATCACATTTTTTGAATCTATCATTGAGGTTCTTCTGGCAAATCTTTAGATGCTTTTTTTTTCACATTCTTACAGAGAAGCAGACTTCTGCTCCTTTATATTTTTGCCTTTTACTCTTGACACCATAACGATTTCTTACATACAAGGCTGAACTTTCTACTTAGACTTCCACAAAAGTAAGTTTACCCAAGTACAAATCAACTTCATACTGAAGGTACATCTTGGTCAATTTTGGTGTACTTTTCAGAACTAACTGTGCCAATTTTCTGCAATGGTCATTAATTTTGAAATTTTTGTGTTCTGATTCAGTTCAAGAGCTGATTTTCAATGTACAGGAAAAGTAATTTTACAGAACCAATACAACAAGTTTACAATTTCACAATTTCATTTACAATATTTTCTGTTTGAGATCTATGGTCAGGAAAAGTACATCAAAAAAAGAAAGAACTCAATATCTGCTTTAAGTTCTACCATACCGCGCCCCTTACACTAATTTATGTACATATTTTATCTTCATATATAGGTCACATTTCAATATATTCAATTTTTCTCTGAAAATTATTTGCACAATACAACTTAATTATCAATACAATCTTTACAATAACATTACTTTGTTATTAATAATAAAAAAACTATTTTATACAAAAGTAATAATCGTGACTATTGCGGCATCTTTTCACTATTTATGCGTAATTATGAGACCGTATCTTTAAGCTCATAAATTTTAAATAAAAAACAATGTAAACAAATTCATATACAGTTTAAATGTTTGTTTCAAAATTCAAGTTCCATAGTTACTAGCCTTTAATGGCTATAATAAGTTCAATCACAGTTATGTATCAATATCAACACTGACACACATCATAAGAAGCCCATGTCCAAAGCATTGTACAGTGCTGCTGTGTCGCTGTGACTTGTGATGCGCCAGAATGGAAAGTTCAGCTGAAAAGATAAATAAAATAAATTATGCATTAGTAAAAATATACATTTATGGTAATTTTATAAATACACACCCTGAGAATAAATAATGAGATGATATCAAAGGCTACAAACTCCACTTTTTATATTTTTATAGAGGAGGCAGAACTGCTTCCTTTAATGTCAAATGAAAACATGAGAAAAATCAACAGGTAAGTCGTGAAAATAGTTAATAGCTGGTCTTCACTGACTTTGACATTAACTACTGGATTTAAACACTTTGGAAACTAAACTGTACTTCTTACATTAGCTTTTAATATATTTTTTCGGATAGTAAGAAAACCTACATAATACACAAGGGGTGTAAGGGTTTGAACAAAAACCATTACTTGAAAGATAAAAATGAAATATTCAATAACTGCATAATTAAAAAAGTTGAATTAACATGAAGTTTAGCACTGGTTGCTCTTGAACATAAACAAGTAATCCTTAATGTGTTTCAGACATTTGCAATGTAAGAGAAAAGAACTAAGTATATGAACTGAGCACTGAACAAACACACAATAGTACACAGCACTAAAACACACATAGGATTCAAGTTAACAAAACAAGAATGGTACCATGTACCGAGTCAAATGTCACAATTGGGTACTGGTGGAGTTGCTCACTTTTGAAGTAACACCTGCTTGAACTTGTCCATTTATGAAGCAAGGCCTCACTTTTAAATGGCTTGCTATACCTTTTTCATCTATTTTTGATTCTCAGCAAGGCCATGATACAGTTCATCACAATAAATACTATATGGAAATGTTGGTATCACAAAATAAATAAATAAATAAATAATAATAATAATGGACTTAGCCATCTCTGATACTAGGCTCCTCGTATAATTATGGATGTTCAACCAAGTTATCAGTTTCATTTTTGCACATGGTATAGGTAGTGCGGAGAACATGCCTACATTAGTTTGGAAATTCAAAAACAACTAATAATTATTACATATCAAATGTCAGAAGTTACATGACTCTCACAGGCCGTCACCAAAATGTAAAAAACAGTACAACATAAACAAGGAAATATACTCAAATAATTGAACACAAATAAGTGAAACACAAATTTGTGAGAATTTTGACATATAGCTTGAATGTGTTGGACTTGTGAACTAAAAGGATGATATGAGAGGCAATGTGTAACCATACTCCAGTGAATTCAATTTGACCAAATAAATGTTAAATAATAATCCCAGAACTAAACTGCAGTTTGACAACATATGATGTATCTCTCCCCAAAAGTGCATAATAAAGTCAAACAACATTGCTAGGATGAGGACAAATTTTAAATTTAAATTTCTAAAATAATAGCAATGCTTAGAGATACATTTCTTTTCTATTCCCATCACTAGACAGAATGCACCAGCCATCCCTTCATATCTATTCTGATGCATTGCCCACTTTATACATATATTGCAAGTAATGGCTTCTCTTTGCAGATCTAGATATACAACACTACATGTGTGTTTAATTGCATAAGGAAGCAGAAGTTCATTCTACCACTCTTAACTGAATACTGAAAGTAAATCATTTTCATAAAATGGTCACTAATATAAGAAACACTTACAACAGGAAATGGGCACAAAATTAGGAAAAATTACTTCATTACTGGGATGTGACTGCTGGAAACCAATATTTTAAATAGCTCAATGTGCAAGAGCCAGATCAAAGACACTATAGTGGAAAGAGCATGAATGCAATAAGGTTTCTATATCCTGTAAGTACTTTTACTTTTTTGTCTTTCTCGCATGTTACCTTGGATGCGGCAAGATTGCATACCTGTTTCCAAAGACTACTTCATTTATGTTGCCCTAAAAAAAAAGAGGAGGAGCATCTATATCATATCATGACATGAGTTCTGGAGCAGTTCTGGGCTATGGAGAGAATATCATGACCTGTTTTCCATTAGCTAAAAATTTCTGGAGCTTTAGTCTTCAGAAAACTGAATTTATCAGATGTGCACCTTTCAGTTACGTTAGATGAGGAATCAAACTGTATTTTGGTGATAAACACACCTTCCCCATTGTATTAATACCAATGTTTACTATTAAGGGTAGCCGGCACCCTAGCAATGAATCAATGCTTTCTTGAGCAACTGACAATGTCTGTGTCAGGATTATTAACTAATTATTTCGACAAATTTGTGGTTACATGTCCTCCACAGAGAAGCATCTGCACAATCCTTTCACACCATTTATTGTCCTATAAGCAGCAGTATTAAAGTGCAAATTGTGAAAAACCTGTGTATTTTTTGTTTTTGTTTTTCAGAAAGTGTGTGTGTGTGGGGGGGGGGGGGGGTAAACACATTAAATGAGAATGTCATGGCTAATAGAGCCCTCCCATGGCCTACATCTGCAAAGGAGCTACAGGCTTTTTGGGAAAAAGTTGGCATATTACCACAAGTTCATGCCTGGTGCCGTCACATTGGTAGACCCTTTAGATCAGTTACTACACAAAGATGTTTACCTACAGTAGTCAACTATACGTGAACAAGTATCTAGGGGTCGCCTTACACTGTGGCAACAGACAATTGTCATCAGTTTGTCTCAGAAATTTTCCAACATTCCTATACATGTCAGGGCATTCTTAATGTGATGATTCCACATTTTCCTATACAGTCCAGTGGGGAGGTGTAATACCTCATTAGAACCATCAAGGTCTAGATGACAAAACATCTTGTGCAGTTGAAGTAGCTGTTACATTTCTTACAGGCATATAGATTCATACCAATTGGAGAATGCAGCCCAGCAGAACTTTTGCAGGGGTGCCAGCCACGCCAGGGTGATGTCACCATGCCAGTAGTCCCAGTGTCACATTCATTACGTGCTGGGAGCCACTGTCTGGGTGAGAGGTTTTGGCTGAAGGCAGAATTGGGTGCCAGTTGTGGTTGTCCATAAATGCAATTGGCCCCTCGGGGTCATCTACATAGATACTCTGCAAGTTACATTGAAGTGCATGGCAGGGGATTCATCAAACTGCTTTTACGATATGGATACCAGAGAGGGACTGATTTCATGCTGCCAGGATCTGCTCCACTCTCATGCTACTGAAGCAGTCACCAACATAATACCAATACCAAAACTACCGTCATCAACACTACAGCCAAAATCACTACCAATACAACTACCATTGCTGTCAAAGATACTCAAAGCCAGGAATTGGTCATGACCATCAGACACATAATTCCAAACCTGGCAGGTGTCACTGGCTTTGGCTGTGATGCCCATACCTGTACTGCCTATATAGATGGTTTGAACAGAGGGTCCAGTGTGGGTCTGCCAGCACCACCTGAGCAGGCACCACAATTGAGGTTAATGATGCAACTCATATAGGAGTAAGATCATGTCAACATACAGAAAGCCCTTTGTCACCAGTCTTACCAACAGAATAATGCTGCAAAGGAAGGGGGGGGGGGGGCTGTTAGCAACAAACTTAAATCTCCCTGCCTTCGGATCCAAAGCAGTCAACAGTTCTGAATCTATGGAGGTATCTGTGGTGCATCAGTATTCAGGGCATCCTCCCAGTGGGAGAGGTAATGTAACCAGATTGTGTGCCATGATCATGGTCCTTCACTATACAATGTTTAAAGCAGTTGCTGTGCAGGTGTTTCATGAAATGACTACCAGGCATCACACAGTGCTAGTCAAACCAGCATATGCCACACCACCTTGTGCTACTTCGCCTCAGTTATCTTCCTTACATACAAATGGCATTACCTAATATACTTTGTGTCTTTAGTGTCTTAATATGACCAACCAATAAATGCTTTACGCCAGTTTTACTACTGTTGTCCTGTGTAACTGCAATCATGAAAGCTTCAGCAGTTAACTACTAGAATTTCAATACCTTTGCCTTTGGAGGAGAAAAGAGGGGGAGAGAGCATTTCTTTGAATTAAATCCATGACAACTCCTACACTGGTGTGTTCATGAACACCACACATCAGTTTATTTGAAGTAAACTTGTGAACACTGTGGAACAGTAAAAAATGCACATCTGCTGCTTGGAGCAACTAAATTTAAGAAATATGTGCAAATTTTCATAGTTACCTGTTTTGCTGCAGCTTCCTCATCTGTCCCATCACCAACTACAACATATGTACACTTCCGGCCATATCGGGAGACTATACGCTCAAAGCAGCTCTCTTTGCCTGAAACACCATTGAATTATGTAAATAGTAGTTACATACAAACAGATGAGGTATAATTACACCAGAAAAAGATTAACATCTATATTGAGTTTATTATTACCTATTTTAGTAGCAGAATATATGTTCTCAATAGGGAAAATTCCACCCAAACCAAACAGCAAAACTTTCGCCAGTGCTGGCACCAGCTGTGTTGTCGTCACCAATACATTCACGCAGTTAGGCCTACAAATATTAAAATACAAACAATTAACAACTAAAAAATACTTCAATGGCTTGTCACATATAAAAAAAGAAAGTCTCAGAGCACTGTGGATGAGATACAAGCTACGGCATCAACACAACTTGACAACATTATTTATTTTATATACAGTTACAATGATTGGGTGCTTGGTAAAGAAAGTTTACAGAACTGTGCCCATGGGAAAATTTATTATGTCTCCTCTCACCAATCAGCTGGTATTTCCTTTTCCTTCCAAGGTTGTTAATTAGCTCTGTTATCTTGTAACAATATACATTGTTCTATATGCCACAAATGCATTACTTTTTTATTAGAAGAAAACTAGTTATAGAAAGTTAAAATCATTCTATTACAATGAGTGGTGTTCATTAATAAACTGGACATTTGGTTAATGTTTACCAAAGAGGAAAGAGGGAGGGGTAATATGTAACAGTAAATTCCAGAAATGAATATTACTATGATCACTGTAGTAGGCACCTGTAAGCAACACTTCTCTCTGCTGAGTGACCATTTATAATATTTATTGCTATTGTTTGCATACAAAGGGAACCCACCCTCCACTGATAAAATTACAGAGGCTGTGAAGTAATATTTTCTGAGTACTGTTGTGGAAAGTCACTGTGGTATTCAACATGTACAGATTTATTTTATAAGCAGGAGGCTAAGGATATACATTTTTAAAAATATGTACAAGAAACCAGTGCAGTAATATCTCACAACACATATTTTTAAATGTCCTACAATACTTTTGTGAAGGATGGGTCACTAGTCACTACAGAGACATCTGATGAGCCGTGGAAAGACACAAATAATAGAAAAAAATATTGCATAGCTTTTGACCAATGGGGCCTTTATTGGCTGGAGAAAAACACACAGAGCGCGCGCGCACGCGCACGCACACGCGCACACACACACACACACACACACACACACACACACACACACACACACGCGACCACCGTCTTCATTCGCTGTGGCCCATCTGTGGGACGCAGCCCAGCCAAGGTGAAAGCAACCAGTGGTGGGGGTGAGGAAGTGACAAGGAGAGAGAAGCAGGAGGGGAGGGGAGAGATGCATGGCAGGAGTGAGGAAATATGCCAGTGCTGTCTGACAGATAGGGTGGAAGGAAGGAAAGGGACTAGAATGCGTGGCGGAATGGGAGACATTTGTAAGGATAGAGTGTTGTAGGGAAGGAAGGGGGGAGGTGATGGGAGCAGGCACTAGCGAATATTTAGGCCTGGGGAATTGAAAGAGCTTAGGATATATTGTAGGGAGAATTCCCACCTGTGCAATTCAGTAAAGCCGGAGTTATTGGGATGGCTCCATATGGCACAGGCTTTGTAGCAATCATTGAAGTGAGCCACATCATGCAGGGCTGCATGCACTGCAACAGGATGGTCCAGTTGTATCTTGGCCACAGTTTGACAGTGGCCATTCATTCATCGACAGCTTGTTGTTGCTCATGCCCATGTAGAAAGCAGTGGTTGCAGCTCAGTTTGTAGATAACTTGACTGCTTTCATGGGTTCCCCTGCTGTGCATCTCTCCCATCCCCTCCTGCTTCCCTCTCCTTGTCAATTCGTCACATCCACCACTAGTTTATCTCACCTTGGCCGTGCTGAGTCCCACAGATGGGCCACAGCAGTCGGATATGGCGATTTGGTGTGTGTGTGTGTGTGTGTGTGTGTGTGTGTGTGTGACCACACCCAACCACCATGGATGCCCCACTGTGGTGAGTTAAGATGCCCTCACCAAGAGAATCTCTTTTATTGTGGATGAAAACCTTCAGCCTACTACCTACAACCTACCTTCTATATGAAATACACCAACCATGAATAATTTAGCAGCAATGGGCTTCCACATGGCGCCATCCTGTTCCAACCTATTCATGACCCTTGTACACAAATCCTTAACAACTCACAATCCCAAACCCTTCACCTGTCATTGCTGACATCTACATAATCTGTACTGAATTTGAGAACACTCTCTCCACATTTCTCCAAAACCTCAATAACCCCCCCCCCCCATTTACTTCAATTTCTACTCCTGAACCAAATCAGCCACCTTCCTTGAGATTGACTCCACCTCAAGGATGGCTACATGAGTACCTACGTCCCCATCGAACTTACCAAACAACAATAATACCTTCATTTCAACAGCTGCAATGTATTCCACACCAAGAAGCCATGTTCATACTGCCTAACCACACATTGTTGTAGTCACATCTGCACTGACAAGCAGTCCCTCTGCAAATGCCAAAGGTATCACTGAAACCTTCGCAGACTAAAATTACCCTCCTCATGTAGAATTAGATCTTTTGTACCTTGTCTTTCCAGTCACCCACCACCTTCCTCACACCCACTGTCCAGCCACAAAGGAGCACTGCTCTCATGACACAGAAAGGGGGTGGTATGTTTATTGCTGTTACATACGGTTTATCCTGCAGTGAAATTGAGGAAGATACATCCTATAAAATGATTTGCGATGAAGACTTTTTTTACTAAAGGAACATACTTCCTGTGAGTTGGTACGGTTAGAGGTTATATCTGACAACCGAAGTAAATTAATAATTGGATCTTTTTATCAGCCCCCTGACTCAGATGATACAATTGCCAAAATGTTCAAAGAAAGCTTGAATCACATTTCAAACAGGTACCTGAAGCATAGTGTTGTAATCAGTCGCAACTTTAATTTACCCTTGATATGATGGCATAAATACGTAATCAAAACCGGCGGCAAATATAAAACATCATCCGAACTAGTTCTGAATGCTTTTTCTGAAAACTACTTCAAACAGTTAGTTCATGACCCACTAGAATAGTAAATGGTTGTGAAAATACCCTTGATCTCCTAGCAACAAATAATCCTGAGCTGGTAAGGAGCATCAAAACAGATACAGGGATTAGCGGACATAGAGTTGTAGTAGCAAGACTGAATATTGAAATTCCCAAATGCACCAGAAATAAACGAAAAATATATCTATTCAATAGAGTAGGTAAAAATTTGCTTCACACTTTCCTGAGTGATAGTCTCCAATCTTTCAAAACTAAAAATGTGAGTGTAGATCAGTAGTGGCTTACTTTCAAAGACATAATATAGTATCAATCGAGAGATCATACCAAATAAATAAAAGAGGGGGGCTGACCCCCTGAGGCACATAAAACAGGTCAGATCATTATTCCAGAAGCAAAGAAAAAAGCATGTAAAATTAAAAAAGACACAGAATCCACAAGACTGGCAATCTTTTACAGAAACTCACAACCTAGTGCGAACTTCAATTCGAGAAGCTTATAGTAGTTTCCACAACGAAATCCTGTCTTGTAATCTTAAAGAAAATCCAAAGAAATTCTGGTCATATGTGAAGTACACTAGCAGCAACACACAAACATTACCTTCACTATGTGATAGCAACGGTAATACTACTGATGACAGTACTGCTAAAGTGGAATTGCTAAATACAGATTTCTGAAATTCGTTCACCAAAGAAGATGAAGTGAACACTCCAGAATTCAAACCTAGAACAGCTGCCAGCATGTGAAATTTAGAAGTAGATGTTCCTGGAGTAGTAAAACAACTTAAGTCACTAAACAAAGACAAATCTTCCGGGCCAGATTGTATACCAACTAGATTCCTCTCAGAATATGCTGATGCAATAGCTCCATACTTAGCTATCATATACAACTGATCACTCAGTGAAATATCCATAACCAAAGACTGGAAAGTTGCCCAAGTCAATCCAATATTCAAGACAGGCAATAGGAGTGATCCCCAAAATTACGGGCCAATCTCAGTGACGTCGATTTGCAGTAGGATTTTGGAACATATACTTTGTTCGGACATTATGAACTACCTCGAAGAGAACGACCTATTAACCAATAAGAAACTTCCTGGCAGATTAAAATTGTGTGCCGGAACCGGGACTCGAACCTGGGACCTTTGCCTTTCGCGGGCAAGCGCACTACCGACTGTGCTATCCCGACACGACTCACGATGCCGCCTCACAACTTTACTTCCACCAGTACCTTGCCTCCTACTTTCCAAACTTCACAGAAGCTCTCCTGCGAACCATGCAAGACTTGCACTCCTGGAAGAAAGGATATGGTGGAGACATGGCTTAGCCACAGCCTAAGGGACGTGTCCAGAATGAAACTTTCACTCTGCAGCGGAGTGTGCGCTGATATGAAACTTCCTGGCAGATTAAAATTGTGTGCCGGAACCGGGACTCGAACCTGGGACCTTTGCCTTTCGCAGACAAGCGCACTACCGACTGTGCTATCCCGACATGACTCACGATGCCGCCTCACAACTTTATTTCCGCCAGTACCTCGCCTCCTACTTTCCAAACTTCACAGAAGCTCTCCTGCGAAGCATGCAAGACTAACCAATAGTCACCACGGATTCAGAAAGTCCCGCTCTTGCGAAACACAGCTTGCCCTTTATTTACATGAAGTGATAAGTGCCACTGACAAGGGATCTCAAATCGATTCCATATTTCTGGATTTCCAGAAGGCTTTCACACTGTACCTCACAAGCGGCCTCTACTGAAATTGTGTGCTTATGGAATATCGCTCCAATTGTGCGATTGGATTCATGATTTCCTATCAGAAAGGACACAGTTCGGAGTAATTGATGGTAAATCATTGAGTAAAACAGAAGTGATATCTGGCGTTCCCTAGGGAAGCATTATAGCTTCCCTACTCTTCCTTCAGTTTATAAATGATTTAGGAGACAATCTGAATAGCTCCCTTTTGGCAATTGACACTAAATAAAGAAAACTGTGAAATAATACACATGACCTCTAAAAGAAATCTGCTGAACGTCAATTACACGATAAATCAGTCAAACCTTAAGGTCGTAAATTACACCAAATACCTAGGAGTTACAATTACAAACAACTTAGACTGGAGAGAACACACAGAAAATATTGTGGGGAAGATGAACCAAAGGTTATGTTTCATTGGCAGAACGCTTTGAAGAAGCAAGAGCTCCACCAAAGAGACTGCCTACATCACACTTCTGTGTCCTCTTGTGGAGTACTGTTGCCCAGTGTGGGATCCTCACCAGGTGGGACTGATGGAAGACATTGAGAAGGTTCAGAGAAGGGCGGCTAATTTTGTTTAATCATGTTACAGGGGGGAAAGCGTCACAGAAATGATTCAAGGTGGAAATCATTAAAAGAAAGACGTTATTCATTGTGATGAGTTCTATTTGCAAAATTTCAATCACCGACTTTTACTTCTGCATGTGAAAATATTTTGCTAGCATCCATCCGCATAGGGAAACATGACCATCACAATAAAATCAGTCTGAAAACTGAACGATTTAGGTGTTATTTCTGCCTGTGCGCTATTAGAGAACGGAATGGTAGAGAAAGGTTATGAAAGTGGTTAATGAACCCTCTGCCAGGCACTTAAATGTGATTTGCAGAGTATTTATGTAGATGAACCATTCAGAACTGGAGCAACTGAATCACATATCCACTTAGTTTTGACTACCTCTCATACTGCCCTGAAATGAGAAATATCCTACTCATATCCTCTCAATGGCTCATATCACTGCAACAGATCTAGATGTAAGAGGTGTCCTATCCACTATCCTACTACCACCAACACCACCACCACCACCACCACCACCACCACATGACTGTCACAGTCATCTTCCATCCCATTAAAGGCAGGGCTACCTGTGAAAGCAGTCATGTGATCTACAAACTGAGTAGCAAGGATTGTGCAGCTTTCTATTTGGGCATGACAAGTAACAAGCTGTCTGCCCACATGAATGGGCATCGACAAACTGTGGCTAAGAGACAGCTGACCACCTAGTTACTGAACAAGTCTACATGATATTTTACACTTTAATGACTGATTCACAGCCTGGGTCATCTGGATCCTTCCTACCAACACCAGCTTTTATGAACTGCACAGGTACATGTATCCTACTTTTTCATAACCCACAAGCCTCAACCTTCACTACCTTCCATCTTCCCCTGAGCTCCAAATACATATTTCTTTCTGCAGATGTACCTCAGTCTCTCTCCCTTCTCTTTCTCTCCACTTCCTGTCCTCCAACTGCTTCATGACCGACAAGGCACCTAGAAGCCCACTCTTTTCTATGTACTCTGAGAACTTGCGATCAGCAAGCACTGGTATAATCCCACTCGCACCTTGCATCCCTTCCTTCACATGCATCCTCATCCCCACCACTGAGTCCTGCTGCCACAGGCCATTTGCATGTTGCAGTCTTACCGAAGCATATTTAGAAGAGGTCACATATGTGTGACGTGTGTGAGTGTTTGCATGTGTTTCTGTTTGTTTCTCTTTTTGATGAAGGCTGTATATGCTAAAAACCTTTAATGTGTGCTTTTCTGCAATTTACTTTTTATTGGCTGATATGTTCCCAAGTCACTCCCATACCTCCTTCATCAGTGTAGATGTAACTCAATAATAACTGTAAATCTCAAACTTGGTCGAAAATTTCACTTCAAATAATGTCTTATAACTGTCTGGGGCATTTTGAAAACTTTGTATACTGGTCAGGATAATTCAATGGTTTTGAATGATAAGATAAGATAATTTTATTGTCATTAGGCCATTACAGCAATAGACAAAATACAGCATGACCATCTGCAACAACATTAGGAAGAAAACAGGCTTGCTTTATTAAGGGGTAAGTTGTTTAGTTTTTCTTTAAACTTGTTTGTGAAGAACTTCGCTAAATGTTGAATCACTTTCACCTTTGTATGATTGTGAAGGTCTACTTTTTACCATATCAACTGTAACATGACTTGTATGATCGAGATCCTTGCAGATGAAACACTTCTCCTTTGGCTTATGAGTATAGCCTGTAGTTTACATGTTATTCATCCTTTTCTTCAGTTCAGTGATGAACCTTGGAAGATCAACAATCATTGTGATAAAGGGTATGTATTTTTTATACATTCCTAAACAACAGTATTAAAATGATAACTGCTCGGAAGAGGCACTGATTAGCAGACAGGCACATAGAAAAAAATACTGTGTTTTTAGGGTGTCCACTTGATATCCAATGTTATTTATCATTTTCATATTGTTATTACTTCATCCCAGATTTTCTATTGTTAAAATTAAAAATAATGACAAAAAGTAGTAGTTTAAAACAACAAAAACACACAACAATGTCTAAAGAAGCATAAAAGATGCATACATTTTTGAGTGTCTATTTGCAGGACATAGCATCTAAAGAAATTAGAATGGATCACAAAAGGATCTTTGATAAGAAACCGTGATTGACACTTATAGATAAGTTAAAACTCTAGTGTGATTTGTGCATGTGTGTGTAAGGAGAAAGAGAGGACACAGGATGATGAACAATGTAAGAGAAGTGATAGATATTTAGAAAAGCCTTATTAAATAGTGGTAATGAACACTCTGTTAAAGTGAAAAAACTTTTTTAAAATAGCACCTGCCATCAAAGCTGTTATGTTTCCAATTATGAAAGAAATGTCCAGATAGTAACTGTAATCCATTACTTTATAATTTGTAGCAAGTTTGAGAAAAAAGCTTTATAGGACCTACTATCAAACTGCAGTGCTGCATAGTTGTGATGTTTTGAGACAGTATACCTCATTAATTTCAAAACAATGACTCTTCTTGGATTAAGAAATGCCACATGACAAAGATAATTTTTTCTGTAAATATGAGTGATGCACAATCCTAAGGTGGTGGGGGATTTTTGTGTTTTATTTTATTTATTTATTTAATATAAGACGGGTGAGCTGGCCAGAACTTATATTCAGAAAGTACAGCTTCTACTATTGCCCCAGAAACATATAAAAATAAAGACTTTTAGCGTTTAGAACCACAAGTTCAGTCTCCATACAAGAAACATAGGCTCAGACAGACCCTACCTAATATGAGTGCATCTTATTTAGCAAAACAGATGGCAGTAACTACACATGCACAGTGAATAAATAATTTTTGTGTTTAAGTCCATAAATGTTAGCTGTCTCTCATATTAAATTAATTGCATTTGTAATTTTAGTTTGTTGATTTTTTCATTAATGGATCAACGCTGCTGTTATGTCATCTCACTTGTTCAAAGTTGATTGAATTCATTAACTGCAATGAAGGTATTACATCAAGTAACAAGAAAATTATCAAATGAGAACAGGATTAGTTATATAAATTTAATTCCTGCTACTTACCGTGAATTAATTAATGTCAGACATTTGTTGGCTAATGTTAACCAGTTGTCTGTTATGGTTTCAATTTCTGCTCTAAGTTGTAACCATTGTTCACGCTTTGCTGGCCCAAGAAGACCTATGGAAAAGAACATATGGATATAGTAATGTATAAATATACAAGAAAGTAATGGGTAAATAATATCTCAAGTAATAACATGCTACTGAAAAGTCCATGGTGGGATATAAATCATGGAAGGATTAAAAGTATTAACTCTCCACATAACTGATGAGTTGAGCAGAGATATTGACATCCACACTCCTGAAACACCACCTTCATGACCGAGGTCGTGAATTACCTGTCCCTTCCGTTCCGATCCTTTCTTCTTCCCTTCTCTCCCACCTGATGAAGGAACTGTGTTCTGATAGCTTATCCTTTTTGTCCCCTTTTTTCTGTTTCTTCATTTGTGTTACTATTGGCAGTACAGCACAAAGGTAAGTACTCACTAGAAAGGTAGTTTTTTTTCATAAAGCAGTGAATGTAAAATTGCAACCAAGTATACGGGTTACAGAGAAAGTGGCTATATTTATTCTCATTGCAAGGTATATGTGATATGAATAACGACACAACCACAATTGTGAAGAAAACATAGCCTATTGATTTGATTAACTAAATTCTGCTTTTGCCAAATTGTATCTGTGTGACACAAGGCTTTATGAGTTTTCTGATATATATTTTTTTTTTCCCTTTTCTTTTCTTGTCAAGTTACCTTTCGGTACGGTATAGACAAAGGATCAACGAAAGTTTATATTTGAACTATCTGAGAACAAAATCTTATATGGAATGTCGGCTTCCATTCATATGAAACTTTACTAGTGTGTGTGTTTCCAATGATTCGACATTACGTCAACGGAAGAAATTTCGAGATACTGGATCTGTGTCAAACAAATGTAGGATACAGCCTAGTGTTGTAACTGAAATTAATTTGGAAAAGGTAGGAGAGATATTGGAAGAAGTCCAAGAAAGTCATTTCACCAAGTGAGAAATTACAAAACTGAAATTTATTTATGTAAAAATCAATGCGTTAGTTTCAGTTATAATTACTTTAATAACAGTAATTAATGTAGTTAAATCAACTTCATTTTTTGGTGAAGTGTCCACTGATAAAAGTATCTACAAAAAATCTAGCAGTTATCTGCGAAAGTTACATTACAGTTATTTTGGGTGATAATCATTAATAAACGTTGTATTTAAAACATTGACATGTTATGAGAGCATTTTTCGGCAAGAGATTTTTTTCCCCAAAAGTGCTTTAGTGCAAACCATGCTTCATTGTTCATCCAAACATGCTCAAATGTCTTGTATTCTGAAATCTTTGATGAGAGGTTTTCTTCTCCTATGGCTCACTCAGGGCACATATTTCAGGAATTTAAAACGTTCATCTAGCTGGTTCTTCTCACACAGTTTGAGTCAAATCTGTGAGAATCATCTTTGGTCTCTCCTGGTAAGACTGAGCAATATAGGCCTTTCAAATTATCAGTATTTTATTATTAAATGTAAGAATATAATTTTTGACTCAAATGGTATGTAAATTGGCTGCAGAATAATAATAATTTGCGAAATCAACCATTTTCTCTCCTAGCGATACTGCGCAGCGTCATCTGTTCTAGAACCAAAACGGCAGCTCTGGAAGGAACATTGGTGTCCAAATCTGTCTTCTATAGACCTTACCACTGCCTACACCAGTCCTGTCACAGGTATCTCCTGTCCCGCATCTAAGGCAGGAAAACCCATGAAAGTAATCATGTGATCTACAAACTATGCTGCATCCACTCTGCAGCTTTCTATGTGGGCATGACAACAAACAAACTTTAGAAGGGATAGTCGGCAGAAATCAGTTGTGAATGAAATACAATTTTTTATTGCCACAAATACAGATTTTGGTAAGTAACTAGCCATTCTCAATGCATTAGTTTCAAACTGATGTTCAAAATATTTCACGTATGTCTTACATAATTATGTTGGTGCACATTTTTCACAGTTCAGACAATATTCAGAAAAAATGTACACCAATAAGTTTAAGGTGTACCTGAAATATTTAAAATATCACTCTGAAACTAATGCAATGAGAATGGCTAGTTAGTAGCCAAAATCTGAATTTGTGGAAATGAAAGAGTGTTTTTCAATGACATCTTATTGCAACTGACTATCCTGTTTAAAATTTGCTGCAATAATGGGACACTTATACTTTCCATATGGAAGGTAATTTGATTAACTAACATGCTACCTGTTAAGATGAATGGCCACCGACAAACTATGGCTAAGAGACAGCTGGATCAGTCATTGCTGAACATAAGGCCTGACTGCTTTATGCCCTAAGCCATCTAGATCTTTTATGGATTGTGCAGGGGGGAACTCACCCTACAGTATCCGTTCATTCCTATAAGCCCCCCCCTCCTGGGCCACAAACTCTGCTAGTTGTTCTCATCATCTACCACCTCTCCAGCCCCCACACATGTCTTCGATTCCTCCAATCCACTCCAGACTTTTCCACTTCCCTTCTTCCCCACCCCCTCCATTTAATAGTTGCCTGAGAGACATGGCACCCAGCAGCCTGTCCTTGCACACACTGTCAGGCAGCACACTAGAACATTCCCCCACCAATTTCTTGTACTCAATTCAAGATCTGCCACTGAACTCTGAAGTAAAAAATGAACCAGTACTTCATAGTGAACGATGATGAGTAAGGAACAAAATTTCAGATCACCATTTTTATCAGAATTTTCTTAGACTTCCATCAATTTTTGTAACAGAAGGAACAAAATTTCAGATCACCATTTTTATCAGAATTTTCTTAGACTTCCATCAATTTTTGTAACAGCTTCCGAATAATAGTAAGTAAATCAAATGTAACAGAATATATGGGCACTCACCTCCTACACTGTTACGATAATTGTTGTACATATCTTTGATCTTCCGATAACGGAACGCCAGCTTACGCATCCAGTCAACACCACCTCTAACGCCTGTAGCTAAACAGAGATTGCCATTGCTGGCTGCTGCATGGAAACCATCAGTTCCAAAATTGTAAGAGCTAAGATCCTGCCCATTATCATCAGAAGAGACATCATCTATGTGCACTTGATCACAGTCCTGTAAAATGAATTGAAAAAAATCAACATGTTTCATAATTTTTGCCAATGGTACTATTGGGTTAAACAACTTGTACTTAATGCCTTTTTAAAATTAAAAATTACTCTTGACATTATTTTTCCCATCTTAGCTGATGAAAGAATTATGCAATTTTTTCTTTGCACTTCTTTCAGCAGGAGAGTTGTTTTATAACTTCCCCAACATAAGTCTACCATCTCAGTTCCTTTTTCTACATGATAATTTTCTTAGTACAAAACCCTACAAACACATTGCTTTATTTAGAGATTCTTGTTAACATACCTACAACAATGTGTGAGCCTTTTGTCTTTTCCACTCAAGTACATTATTTTATATTCAGCTAAAAACCATGCAGTATGTCACAGAAACATTACTTTCTAAAAATGTAGAATACATTTGAAAATTCAGCTTTACCACTGATAGTGTCATCTGGCTCCATAACCTATTAACTGAATTATGTTCAACATTTTCCCCATCAACATGTAGCAAAATATTTGACTACTGGCTGATGCTTAGTCAATCAACAATGTTAATGTGCAATGTACCAGGAAATTTTATAAATTTTGTCTGATTTTCTTTATTGATACAGGGATAGAGCTCAGCTATATATTATTATTATTATTATTTAGAATTATTTGTTCACTTTATGTCCTGATCACCCACACTGTGAATATATCAAATGATATGGAATGCATGTGTTTGACAAGTTTATTGCATTTACATTCTGTGGTATATATCAACTTACTTTCTATTACAGGAAAATAAAGTATTTAAATACATTTAGAACAATAGACAAGCAGGCAACAAATAAGCATTTGCAAATGTGTATTAGTGTTGTAGGTTTATGAATATTATGCATTAGGGGTCATATAATACTATGGTGCAGAATTACCCTTGCAACAAGAAAAATAAAACTGTCATTCTATTGAGGAAGTTGTAAAACTGTTCCTGTACACAAATGTATCAACAATGCCGGTTCTTTACGATGTGTTTTCAAAGTATGCAAATGTGACAACCATCTCTTGTTATGAAGTAGACTCATTTATGAAAAATTATAATTTTATATTAAAAATAATTATTGTGTGAATCTTACAATAATGTTAATAAATAACATATATTTTGAAAGCTTTAAAATTGGCAATTGACCATAAATTATAATGAAAAGTGTGAGGTTATCCACATGAGAACTTAAATGCATCCATTAAACTTGATTCACAAGATAAATCAATAAAATCAAAAGACCATAAATTCAACTAAATGCGTAGGAATTACAATTACCACAGAGTTAAACTGGAAAGAACTCACAGAAAATATTGCCAGGAAGACAAACCAAATACCTTGTTTTATTAGCAGTCAGTGAGAGTTGCAACAGAATTGCTAAAGAGACTGCCTATCAAGATGGTTGTTCATCCCGTGTTAGAGTACTACTGAGGGTGGGATCCTTAGACATAGGATTAATGGAAGACATTGAAAAAGTGCAAACAATGGCACCCAATTCTTTTATATTATTGCAATACAAAGGAGAGATTGTCAACATAGGTTAGAGCAGGAATCACTATATTATAAGCATTTTTTGATATGCTAAGGTCTACTTATTAAATTTCAATCATCAACTTTCTCCTCCAAATGTGAAAACATACATGGAGAAATACACATGGAGAAATTATCATCACAATAAAATGAGAGAAATTAGGGCTTGAATGGAGAGATTTAAGTGATCTTTCTTCCCATGCAATACTCAAGATTGGTATATATAATCTGAAATGGTTCAAGGCCAAGAGTGAAGTATATGCTTTAGCAGTTCAGAGAAACTGGTGGTAGACGGAAAGAGTCCAGATGTTCTAGGTAGTGAAGCAGCCACTGAAGCATGTCTTCAGATGCATGCTGTGTCACTGAGTACTCAACTTTGTTCTCAGCCACAGTTTGATGACAGCCATTCATTATACAGCAGTTGACAGCTGGTTGGTTGTCATGCCAACATATAAATTTATGCAGTGATTGCAATAAAGTTGTTATACTACATGGTTGCTTTTTCAGATGATCCTACATTTGTTGGGGTAGGAAAAGCCCATGATAGGACTTTAGTAGTTGGTGAGTTGGTGGATTGAACAGGTATTGTACCTAGGTAAGGCTTTGGCAATGGTAGTGGCACTGGAATGGAGTAGGAGGTTATGTGGGTTGAATGAGTTACCAAATATCACTTTTGTCGCTGTGGGAAGGATACTGACTAGAATGTCTCTCACGTCAAGATAATATGATGTCCTTTTGAAAGTTTTAGTTCATTCATGCCTATTGATGACTCAGCACTTCTAATATTTGGTGAGAGGTCTCCTTAACACCTAAAACATTACAAAAAGAATCTCAGTTGATTAAATTTACTGCTAAGATTTGTCAGTATACTTTACCTCCACATCATTGAAGAAAAAATGTGTGTCTGCTAGATTAAAAACCAGTTCCTCCATTCTGAATCCAAGCTGTGCAACAGTCTGCGCATCCTATAACAGGTAGTTTTTCAATTGTAATTTTGTTTGTATAATATGCATAACATACATTGGTAACAGTTTAATTTTCTTTCAGCACACAGTCTAGTTTAGACTATTAATGGACAACTACCTGTTAACAAATAACTCACCTTGCCATAACGGGAGGCATAAGTGCCAGTGAGAAGAGAGTGGAAAATAATTATAGTTTCATCAAGATCCCAGATGAATACTCTCTCTAAACTGCTCTCTGGATTGCTGGGGGAAGGGTTATTCTGTCTTCTCCCTCGACCTCTGCTAGACCTAGAGGAACCTTCGCCGTTTCCATCTCTGTTTCTCCGAGATCCATTTGAATCTGTTTTGAGAGGTGATGCTGGCCCATTTTCTGACAGATGGAAGCTGCCAGGGCTCTCTGTAAGACAGTAAAATATCATACATCACAAATATTTAGAGAGAAATTATCTAATTTAACAGGTCACTTTGCTCTAAGAAAGGTATTGGATTTATTGCAAAATTACACTTTACTGTCTTGTTCAACATAAAAAATGTCTTTTCAGTTTTGTGTAATGTTGTGAAGTACTGGTATTGCACATTTTCAGCACACTGAATTACAGATGATAGAATGTGATTGAACAGTAGACTATCTGCATGACAATTCAGTTCTCTACCGAATCTTCTGTAGGTATGTTTGTCATGATTTCCCTACACCATTGTTCGTCAATATCTGAACAATGCTACTGATAAGACCTCACTTCTTTGTCGCTGTTATTATCCAGTTAGATAATGTTTCTGATAGTCATGTTGTCCCCAAGATGTTATACTTTCCCTTTCATAATTCATGTGAGCATATTACTTGTTAATCCCTTTTGAAGGGAAACTGCACTTTACAAGAAACTTTTTTTTTAAATTACCAGCTTTCCACAATAAGATCCATATGTCATTTAAGTTATATGTTTCTTTTGATAGTCATGGCAGGGCTTTTGATCTTTGTAATTGAGGTTAATAATTTCTTATTCATGATGTACTTAAACAGTACTGACACTTTCATTCCAAATCTGTGCATAAAATTACACTTTTATGTGTATGGTTTGCTATTAGTTGCTATAATGACAAAGAAATATTGTGTATATTGTACACTTTAATACAGTATATTTTTCAGAGTAGTCAGCATGCTTGATGTTACATTCATTAATGGTAATGAAACTTCCTGCAAACCTTCTACATGAAATCCTGTTCCTTGCTTTCTGGATAGTAAACTATAAGTGTGTCAAAACCCATCCATACTTCAATAATTCATAGGACTGAAGCTAATTAACATTACTGTATTTATAATTTGAGTCATGTTTGGAGCTTACATCTACAGTGTGTGTTAACGCACACAAGTATTACCTTAAGCACAAGCATCTGGAATTTCAGTGCCAGTTAAAGAAAACATATCCCCCTTGTACTTATCAAATACTACCTGTATAACATATTTACCAGTTAAAGTAGGTGTGGCTAGCTGGTATGTGGAAGTGCCCATGCTCCCAGCACTGCTTGCAGAACTTGAGCTTGACATGTATGGTGAGTAGTTTGGTGAAAAGTAGCTAGTAGGGTACTGTACAGTTTGATGGCTTGCATACGAGTTGCCATAAGTGCTGTAATCGAGGCTCTGTAAGTAAAATGGAAAATGTACATAACTGATTTTATTCATTATATTTTGCAGCTGTATAAGTGAAATATAGAAGCACTGAACAATTAAAAGTGTTTCTTAGCATTAACAGTCCATGTGTGAAAATGAAGGTATTGGTAAGATCTTGCTCTGTGCTTGTCTGATAACATAGCACTACAAAAATACAGAAAATTAATAAAAACACAGTCACATACTTGTTGGCTAGTGCTAAAAGCCTGCGCCGATGTGGAGAATCCCGCAGCAGCTGTAGCTCCTGCTGAACAGCTGTAACCAGAAGTGTTGTAAGCTGCGTAAGCAGCAGCTGAGCTGCTGGCGGTGCTACCACTCCCGACAGCGGTCTGTCCAGTGTGGTGCGAGCTGCCAGCTGCTGCAGAATTCACAGCAGCACCAAAGGAACTTGCTGCTGCACTGCTGGCAGAAGTGTATGCACTCAGGTAGCTGGGGGAGCCTGATGAGGAAGGGCCGGAACTAACTTTGCCGCCTGTTAGGTTCCGAGAATTTCCTGGGATAACACATAAAAAAAATGAACATTTAGAAATACAAGTTTCCTTAAATTAAATAGATTTGTGAAATTCGTCTATTACTTTCACATTGATTTTCCCCTTGCAATGAAAACAATGTTAATCAAAATGGTTGTCTGTTGGTAGCAACTTGTGATTACATGAATCTGAAAATATAGAACTAATTTCTTTTATTTACAGGAGTACTTTTTGAGAGTTACGACAAGAAAAGTAAACTTGTTGAGGAGGTGAGTAAATACAATTTATCCTAGAAAGCATAGAGGGGATAAAGTGGCTTAAGCAGATAAAAAAAAATTAATTTTTACAGATGTAAAAAACTGAAATTGAATTAATGGTCTCCTATTTTAAATCTGAATAAAAGGCAATAACTGGTTTGTTTTAAGTGAAAGTTAATTATTTAGACCCACATGGCAGCCCTGGAGTAAAAAATGAATTATTTTCAAGCTTCCTTCTAACATTAAATGACCAAAAGTGTACTCTCCATAATATTCTTGTAGTATAACAAGCTAAAAACCCAGAATTGTAGGGGTATTTATTTATCCCAGTCTTTTCTGAGTCCATTTCCTCCTCGATTCTCTCTCTCTGGCCCACTAATCCTCAATTCTCTCTGGTCAACTCCTTCCCCCTCTTCACTCTCTTTCTATTGCTCCTCCTCCTCACCCTCTATCTTATATGGAGTCAGAATTCTTTTCTTCAACTTTTGGGTCCCTACACCATGCACCATCTGGGGATTACAGAATATAAAACACTTTCTCCATACATTATGTAGAAATTTTGAGTAAATCTATAAACACATTTTTGAGATTTTTGGTAACAACATTAAACAACAACTTGTCTTTTATATAGTATTTGATTAATGATGGAAATTCTCCTCGGAGATGATAAGTACATATATATACATATCATCTCCGAGGAGAATTTCCATAGTATATATATATATATATATATATATATATATATATATATATATATATATATATATATATATATATATATAAAATATAAAAAATAGACGAAGATTACTCACCAGGCGAAGGAGCACAGGTGTGACAGCATCACAAATAAATAAATGAATACACACACACACACACAATCGCAAGCTTTCGCAACCCAGTTGCGTCTTCAGGCAGTAGGGAAGGAGAGGGAAAAGGAAATGATGAGGGTTTTAAGGAAGGGGGTAAGGAGCCATTCCAATCCCGGGAGAGGAAAGACTTACCTTGGGGGAAAAAATGGAGGGTAAACAAATGCACACATGCCCACACATTCACACAGACACAAGTACACCTAGGCAGACATACTGTAGAAAGCAAAGAAGTTAAGTTATAGAAGTTAAGAAGTTAGACAGAGATACCACTTGAGGCAGAGGCTCTGTCCAGAGAACTGATGCAAAGATGTTAAGAAGGTGGGTGGGAATTCAAATTTAGCGGAGGTTGAGACCAGGTGGGCAACGGGAAGAGAGAATATGCTGAAGGGCTAGTTCCCATCTCCGGAGTTCTGAAGGATTGGTGTCAGTGGGAAGTATCCAGATAACCCGGACGGTGTAGCACTGTGCCAAGATGTGCTGGCCGTGCACCAATGCGTGTTTAGCCACAGGGTGATCCTCGTTACCAACAAACACTGTCTGCCTGTGTCCATTCATGCGAATGGACAGTTTGTTGCTGGTCATTCCCACATAGAACGCTTCACAGTGCAGGCATGTCAGTTGGTAGATCACGTGGGTACTATCGCAAGTGGCTCTGCCTTTGATCGTGTACACCTTCCGGGTTACGGGACTGGAGTAAGTGGTGGTGGAAGGGTGCATAGGGCAGGTTTTACAACGGGGGCGGTTACAAGGGTAGGAGCCAGAAGGTAGGGAAGGTGGTTTGGGGATTTCATAGGGGTGGACTAGGAGGTTACGGAGGTTAGGTGGGCGGCGGAAAGACACTCTCGGTGGAGTAGGAAGGATGTCATGAAGGACGGATCTCATTTCGGGGCAGGATTTAAGGAAGTCGTATCCTTGCTGGAGAGCCACATTTAGAGTCCGCTCCAGTCCCGGAAAGTATCCGGTGACAAGAGGGGCACTTCTGGGATTCTTCTGTTGAAGGTTCTGAATTTGGGGGGATGAGGTAGTAGCTCTGGCAATTTGTTTCTCTACCAGATTAGGAGGATAGCCGCGGGATGTGAAAGCTGTTAATAGGTTGTTGGAGTACTGGTTCAGAGCTTCAGGACTGGAGCAGACTCGTTTGCCACGAAGACCTAAGCTGTAAGGAAGGGAACGTTTGATATGGAATGGATGACAGCTATCATAATGCAGGTACTGTTGTTTATTGGTAGGTTTGATGTGGACGGATGTGTGGAGTTGGCCGTTGGACAGATGGAGGTCGACATCGAGGAATGTGGCATGGGATTTGGAATAGGACCAGGTGAATTTGATGGGACCAAAGGAGTTGAGGTTGAAGAGGAAATTCTGGAGTTCTTCTTCACTGTGTGTCCAGATCATGAAGATATCATCAATGAATCTGTACCACACTTTGGGTTGACAGGCTTGGGTATCCAGGAAGGCTTCCTCTAAGCGTCCCATGAATAAGTTTGCGTACGAGGGGGCCATCCTGGTTCCCATGGCTGTTCCCTTTAGTTGTTGGTATGTCTGGCCCTCAAAAGTGAAGAAGTTGTGGGTTAGGATGAAGCTGGCTAGGGTATTAAGGAAAGAGGTTTTAGGTAGGGAAGTGGGTGGTCGGCGTGAAAGGAAATACTCCATCGCAGCAAGGCCCTGGGTATGTGGGATATTTGTGTATAGGGAAGTGGCATCAATGGTTACAAGGATGGTTTCTGGAGGTAACAGGCTGGGTAAGGATTTCAGGCGATCGAGGAAGTGGTTGGTGTCTTTGATGAAGGATGGGAGACTGCACATGATGGGTTGAAGGTGTTGGTCTATGTAGGCAGAGATTCGTTCTGTAGGGGCTTGGTAACCGGCCACAATGGGGCGGCCGGGATGATTGGGTTTGTGAATCTTGGGAAGTAGGTAGAAGGTGGGAGTGCGGGGTGTCGGCGGGGTCATGAGGTTAATGGAGTTAGGTGAAAGGTTTTGTAGGGGGCCTAAGGTTTTGAGGATTCCTTGAAGCTCTGCCTGGACATCGGGGATGGGATTGCCATGAAAGACTTTATATGTGGTACTGTCTGAGAGCTGACGCAGTCCCTCAGCTACATACTCCCGCCGATCAAGTACCACGGTCGTGGATCCCTTGTCGGCTGGGAGAATGATGATGGAATGGTCAGCCTTCAGATCACGGATAGCTCGGGATTCAGCTGCGGTAATGTTGGGAGTAGGATTAAGGTTTCTCAGGAACGACTGGGAGGCAAGGTGGGAAGTAAGGAATTCCTGGAAGGTTTGAAGAGGGTGGTTTTGAGGAAGAGCAGGTGGGTCTCGCTGTGATGGAGGACGGAACTGTTCTAGGCAGGGTTCAATTGGAATGATGTCTTGGGGAGCTGGGTCATAGGGAGTAGGATTATTCTTCTTCGTGGCAAAGTGGTATCTCCAGCAAAGACTACGAGTATAGGAAAGTAGATCTTTGACGAGAGCTGTGTGGTTGAATTTGGGAGTAGGACTAAAGGTGAGGCCTTTGGATAGGACAGAGGTTTCAGATTGGGAGAGAGGTTTGGAGGAGAGGTTGATTACTGAATTAGGATGTTGTGGTTCCGGATTGTGTAGATTGGAGTTTTGAGGTTTAGGGGGGAGAGGAGTTGGGAGTGGGAGATTGAGTAGATGGGAGAGACTGGGTTTGTGTGCAATAAGGGGAGGTTGAGGTTTATTGGAGAGGTTGTTGAGGGAGAGAGTATTGCCTTTCCGGAGGTGGGTGACCAGGAGATTGGATAGTTTTTTGAGGTGGTGGGTGGCATATTGTTCTAATTTGCAGTTGGCCTGAAGGAGGATGTTCTGGACAGTAGGTGTGGATGTGGGAGAGGAAAGGTTGAGGATTTTGATTAGCGATAGGAGTTGACAGGTGTGTTCATTAGCGGAGTTGATGTGTAGGTTAAGGATTAGTCGGGTGAGGGCTATTGATTGTTCAGTTTGGAATTGGTATAGGGCGGGATGAAAGGATGGATTACAGCCAGAGATGGGAACTTTTAGTGTGAGGCCCTTGGGAGTGATTCCAAATGTCAGACAAGCCTGCATAAAAAGAATGTGGGAGCGTAATTTGGCTAGGGAGAAAGCATGTTTTCGGAGGGAATGTACATAAAAATGGATGGGGTTGTTATAGGGATGTTGTGAGGGAGGCATCGTATATGGATGAAGGAGGAGTGGGAAATATGGGCTATGTAATAGGCTGCAATGAACAAATAAAAAATAAAACGTAAAAATAAGTGTAAAAATATATTTACATGTCAGGAGGGAGATGAAAGTGGGCAGAATTTCAGGTATGAGAAAAGAAAGGAAATAGGAAAAGTTTTTAAAAATTTGTTGTTGATACTGTGGTCAACTTTAGTTATCAACAACGTAGTATAAAAGGGTTTGGTAGTGGTATGGCGTGAAAAAAGGGTTTAAGGAAGGTGAAAATCGGAAAAAGAACGAGAAAACTGCGTGAAAATGCAAGGAAAACGTCTAAACAGGATTGGTTATATGGTAGCAGATTACGATTTTGAGGCTGAAATAGTCTGACGAAGGAAAAGTGCAATCAAAACCAACGGAAAGTTGCTGAAATTGATCGGAAAAGTATTAAACATGAACAGAAATGTGGAAAAACGGGAATGGAAGCAATCGTAAGGTAACTAAGAAATGACGAAAATGGTTATAAACAATAGAGAAACTATTGTTAGGAAAGAGTGTTAACGATTTTAAACGAGAAAATTGAATGAGCGGCGTGTTACAGACGGAAGCAGGAGCAATGAAAGTGGTAAATATCAAAATAAACGTACTAATAGGAAAAGGTTTGGAAGAAAACGTATTGTTGTAAGAATTAGCGGACTATGAACAGTAAACAAAGGAGTGAATGTAGCAATGAACTGATATGTAAAATGTAAAAAAATGATGAATAAATAATGAATAATAAAAATAAAAAACCAAAGGGAAAGTAAGATGACAGAAAAGATTTCGAAAAGTAACAGAGCAAGGACGGAAGTAATTGTTGAATTCAAATATATGAAACGATTATTAAGACGAAAAATTCCTAGCAGGAAAAATAAAATATAAAAAATAGACGAAGATTACTCACCAGGCGAAGGAGCACAGGTGTGACAGCATCACAAATAAATAAATGAATACACACACACACACACACAATCGCAAGCTTTCGCAACCCAGTTGCGTCTTCAGGCAGTAGGGAAGGAGAGGGAAAAGGAAATGATGAGGGTTTTAAGGAAGGGGGTAAGGAGCCATTCCAATCCCGGGAGAGGAAAGACTTACCTTGGGGGAAAAAATGGAGGGTAAACAAATGCACACATGCCCACACATTCACACAGACACAAGTACACCTAGGCAGACATACTGTAGAAAGCAAAGAAGTTAAGTTATAGAAGTTAAGAAGTTAGACAGAGATACCACTTGAGGCAGAGGCTCTGTCCAGAGAACTGATGCAAAGATGTTAAGAAGGTGGGTGGGAATTCAAATTTAGCGGAGGTTGAGACCAGGTGGGCAACGGGAAGAGAGAATATGCTGAAGGGCTAGTTCCCATCTCCGGAGTTCTGAAGGATTGGTGTCAGTGGGAAGTATCCAGATAACCCGGACGGTGTAGCACTGTGCCAAGATGTGCTGGCCGTGCACCAATGCGTGTTTAGCCACAGGGTGATCCTCGTTACCAACAAACACTGTCTGCCTGTGTCCATTCATGCGAATGGACAGTTTGTTGCTGGTCATTCCCACATAGAACGCTTCACAGTGCAGGCATGTCAGTTGGTAGATCACGTGGGTACTATCGCAAGTGGCTCTGCCTTTGATCGTGTACACCTTCCGGGTTACGGGACTGGAGTAAGTGGTGGTGGAAGGGTGCATAGGGCAGGTTTTACAACGGGGGCGGTTACAAGGGTAGGAGCCAGAAGGTAGGGAAGGTGGTTTGGGGATTTCATAGGGGTGGACTAGGAGGTTACGGAGGTTAGGTGGGCGGCGGAAAGACACTCTCGGTGGAGTAGGAAGGATGTCATGAAGGACGGATCTCATTTCGGGGCAGGATTTAAGGAAGTCGTATCCTTGCTGGAGAGCCACATTTAGAGTCCGCTCCAGTCCCGGAAAGTATCCGGTGACAAGAGGGGCACTTCTGGGATTCTTCTGTTGAAGGTTCTGAATTTGGGGGGATGAGGTAGTAGCTCTGGCAATTTGTTTCTCTACCAGATTAGGAGGATAGCCGCGGGCCCAACTCCTCTCCCCCCTAAACCTCAAAACTCCAATCTACACAATCCGGAACCACAACATCCTAATTCAGTAATCAACCTCTCCTCCAAACCTCTCTCCCAATCTGAAACCTCTGTCCTATCCAAAGGCCTCACCTTTAGTCCTACTCCCAAATTCAACCACACAGCTCTCGTCAAAGATCTACTTTCCTATACTCGTAGTCTTTGCTGGAGATACCACTTTGCCACGAAGAAGAATAATCCTACTCCCTATGACCCAGCTCCCCAAGACATCATTCCAATTGAACCCTGCCTAGAACAGTTCCGTCCTCCATCACAGCGAGACCCACCTGCTCTTCCTCAAAACCACCCTCTTCAAACCTTCCAGGAATTCCTTACTTCCCACCTTGCCTCCCAGTCGTTCCTGAGAAACCTTAATCCTACTCCCAACATTACCGCAGCTGAATCCCGAGCTATCCGTGATCTGAAGGCTGACCATTCCATCATCATTCTCCCAGCCGACAAGGGATCCACGACCGTGGTACTTGATCGGCGGGAGTATGTAGCTGAGGGACTGCGTCAGCTCTCAGACAGTACCACATATAAAGTCTTTCATGGCAATCCCATCCCCGATGTCCAGGCAGAGCTTCAAGGAATCCTCAAAACCTTAGGCCCCCTACAAAACCTTTCACCTAACTCCATTAACCTCATGACCCCGCCGACACCCCGCACTCCCACCTTCTACCTACTTCCCAAGATTCACAAACCCAATCATCCCGGCCGCCCCATTGTGGCCGGTTACCAAGCCCCTACAGAACGAATCTCTGCCTACATAGACCAACACCTTCAACCCATCATGTGCAGTCTCCCATCCTTCATCAAAGACACCAACCACTTCCTCGATCGCCTGAAATCCTTACCCAGCCTGTTACCTCCAGAAACCATCCTTGTAACCATTGATGCCACTTCCCTATACACAAATATCCCACATACCCAGGGCCTTGCTGCGATGGAGTATTTCCTTTCACGCCGACCACCCACTTCCCTACCTAAAACCTCTTTCCTTAATACCCTAGCCAGCTTCATCCTAACCCACAACTTCTTCACTTTTGAGGGCCAGACATACCAACAACTAAAGGGAACAGCCATGGGAACCAGGATGGCCCCCTCGTACGCAAACTTATTCATGGGACGCTTAGAGGAAGCCTTCCTGGATACCCAAGCCTGTCAACCCAAAGTGTGGTACAGATTCATTGATGATATCTTCATGATCTGGACACACAGTGAAGAAGAACTCCAGAATTTCCTCTTCAACCTCAACTCCTTTGGTCCCATCAAATTCACCTGGTCCTATTCCAAATCCCATGCCACATTCCTCGATGTCGACCTCCATCTGTCCAACGGCCAACTCCACACATCCGTCCACATCAAACCTACCAATAAACAACAGTACCTGCATTATGATAGCTGTCATCCATTCCATATCAAACGTTCCCTTCCTTACAGCTTAGGTCTTCGTGGCAAACGAGTCTGCTCCAGTCCTGAAGCTCTGAACCAGTACTCCAACAACCTATTAACAGCTTTCACATCCCGCGGCTATCCTCCTAATCTGGTAGAGAAACAAATTGCCAGAGCTACTACCTCATCCCCCCAAATTCAGAACCTTCAACAGAAGAATCCCAGAAGTGCCCCTCTTGTCACCGGATACTTTCCGGGACTGGAGCGGACTCTAAATGTGGCTCTCCAGCAAGGATACGACTTCCTCAAATCCTGCCCCGAAATGAGATCCGTCCTTCATGACATCCTTCCTACTCCACCGAGAGTGTCTTTCCGCCGCCCACCTAACCTCCGTAACCTCCTAGTCCACCCCTATGAAATCCCCAAACCACCTTCCCTACCTTCTGGCTCCTACCCTTGTAACCGCCCCCGTTGTAAAACCTGCCCTATGCACCCTTCCACCACCACTTACTCCAGTCCCGTAACCCGGAAGGTGTACACGATCAAAGGCAGAGCCACTTGCGATAGTACCCACGTGATCTACCAACTGACATGCCTGCACTGTGAAGCGTTCTATGTGGGAATGACCAGCAACAAACTGTCCATTCGCATGAATGGACACAGGCAGACAGTGTTTGTTGGTAACGAGGATCACCCTGTGGCTAAACACGCATTGGTGCACGGCCAGCACATCTTGGCACAGTGCTACACCGTCCGGGTTATCTGGATACTTCCCACTGACACCAATCCTTCAGAACTCCGGAGATGGGAACTAGCCCTTCAGCATATTCTCTCTTCCCGTTGCCCACCTGGTCTCAACCTCCGCTAAATTTGAATTCCCACCCACCTTCTTAACATCTTTGCATCAGTTCTCTGGACAGAGCCTCTGCCTCAAGTGGTATCTCTGTCTAACTTCTTAACTTCTATAACTTAACTTCTTTGCTTTCTACAGTATGTCTGCCTAGGTGTACTTGTGTCTGTGTGAATGTGTGGGCATGTGTGCATTTGTTTACCCTCCATTTTTTCCCCCAAGGTAAGTCTTTCCTCTCCCGGGATTGGAATGGCTCCTTACCCCCTTCCTTAAAACCCTCATCATTTCCTTTTCCCTCTCCTTCCCTACTGCCTGAAGACGCAACTGGGTTGCGAAAGCTTGCGATTGTGTGTGTGTGTGTGTGTGTGTGTGTGTGTGTGTGTATTCATTTATTTATTTGTGATGCTGTCACACCTGTGCTCCTTCGCCTGGTGAGTAATCTTCGTCTATTTTTTACATTTTATATATATATATACAGGCAGTAATAGCAACAAATAACACACACACACACACACACACACACACACACACACACATACATACACACACACACGCACACACACACACACAAAAATGCTAGCTTTCGCAGCCTAGCTGCTTCATCAGGCAGAAGGGAAGGAGAGGGAAAAGGAAATGATGAGGGTTTTAAGGAAGGGGGTAAGGAGCCATTCCAATCCCGGGACAGGAAAGACTTACCTTGGGGGAAAAAATGGAGGGTAAATAAATGCACACACACCCACACATTTACACAGACACAAGTACACTTAGGCAGACATACTGTAGATCTTTGCTTTCTACAGTATGTCTGCCTAAGTGTACTTGTGTCTGTGTAAATGTGTGGGTGTGTGTGCATTTATTTACCTTCCATTTTTTCCCCCAAGGTAAGTCTTTCCTGTCCCGGGATTGGAATGGCTCCTTACCCCCTTCCTTAAAACCCTCATCATTTCCTTTTCCCTCTCTTTCCCTTCTGCCTGATGAAGCAGCTAGGCTGCGAAAGCTAGCATTTGTGTGTGTGTGTGTGTGTGTGTGTGTGTGTGTGTGTGTGTGTGTGTGTCTGTGTGTTTATTTGTTGCTATTACTGCCTGTGCCCCTTCGCCTGGTAAGTGTACTTCATCTATTTTTTACGTATATATATATATATATATATATATATATATGAAACGATTATTAAGACGAAAAATTCCTAGCAGGAAAAATAAAATATAAAAAATAGACGAAGATTACTCACCAGGCGAAGGAGCACAGGTGTGACAGCATCACAAATAAATAAATGAATACACACACACACACACAATCGCAAGCTTTCGCAACCCAGTTGCGTCTTCAGGCAGTAGGGAAGGAGAGGGAAAAGGAAATGATGAGGGTTTTAAGGAAGGGGGTAAGGAGCCATTCCAATCCCGGGAGAGGAAAGACTTACCTTGGGGGAAAAAAAGGAGGGTAAACAAATGCACACATGCCCACACATTCACACAGACACAAGTACACCTAGGCAGACATACTGTACAGTATGTCTGCCTAGGTGTACTTGTGTCTGTGTGAATGTGTGGGCATGTGTGCATTTGTTTACCCTCCTTTTTTTTCCCCCAAGGCAAGTCTTTCCTCTCCCGGGATTGGAATGGCTCCTTACCCCCTTCCTTAAAACCCTCATCATTTCCTTTTCCCTCTCCTTCCCTACTGCCTGAGGACGCAACTGGGTTGCGAAAGCTTGCGATTGTGTGTGTGTGTGTGTGTATTCATTTATTTATTTGTGATGCTGTCACACCTGTGCTCCTTCGCCTGGTGAGTAATCTTCGTCTATTTTTTATATTTTATATATATATATATATATACGTAAAAAATGGACAGAGCCTCTGCCTCAAGTGGCATCTCTGTCTAACTTCTAACTTCTTTGCTTTCTACAGTTCTACAGTATGTCTGCCTAAGTGTACTTGTGTCTGTGTAAATGTGTGGGTGTATGTGCATTTATTTACCTTCCATTTTTCCCCCAAGGTAAGTCTTTCCTGTCCCGGGATTGGAATGGCTCCTTACCCCCTTCCTTAAATCCCTCATCATTTCCTTTTCCCTCTCCTTCCCTTCTGCCTGATGAAGCAGCTAGGCTGCGAAAGCTAGCATTTTTGAGTGTGTGTGTGTGTGTCTGTGTGTTTATTAGTTGCTATTACTGCCTGTGCCCCTTCGCCTGGTAAGTGTTCTTCATCTATTTTTTACGTATATATATATATATATATATATATATATATATATATATATATGATTGGGTTTGTGAATCTTGGGAAGTAGGTAGAAGGTGGGGCCGCCCCATTGTGACCCAACAGAACGAATCTCTGCCTACATAGACCAACACCTTCAACCCATCATGTGCAGTCTCCCATCCTTCATCAAAGACACCAACCACTTCCTTGATCGCCTGAAATCCTTACCCAGCCTGTTACCTCCTGAAACCTTCCTTGTAACCATCGATGCCACTTCCTTATACACTAATATCCCACATGCCCAGGGCCTCGCTGCGATGGAATATTTCCTTTCACGCCGAACACCCACTTCCTTACCTAAAACCTCTTTCCTTAATACCCTAGCCAGCTTCATCCTAACCCACAACTTCTTCACTTTTGAGGGCCGGACATACCAACAACTAAAGGGAACAGCCATGGGGACCAGGATGGCCCCCTCGTACGCGAACTTATTTATGGGACGCTTAGAGGAAGCCTTCCTGGACACCCAAGCCTGTCAACCCAAAGTTTGGTATAGATTCATTGACGACATCTTCATGATCTGGACTCACAGTGAAGAAGAACTCCAGAATTTCCTCTCCAACCTCAACTCCTTTGGTCCCATCAAATTCACCTGGTCCTATTCCAAATCCCATGCCACTTTCCTCGATGTCGACCTCCATCTATCCAACGGCCAACTACACACATCCGTCCACATCAAACCTACCAATAAACAACAGTACCTGCATTATGACAGCTGCCATCCTTTCCACATCAAACGTTCCCTTCCCTACAGCTTAGGTCTTCGTGGCAAACGAGTCTGCTCCAGTCCTGAATCCCTGAACCAATACACCAATAACCTGATAACAGCCTTCACATCCCGCAGCTATCCTCCTGGTCTGGTACAGAAGCAAATTGCCAGAGCCACTTCCTCATCTCCCCAATTTAAGAATTTTCCACAAAACCCCAGAAGTGCCCCTCTTGTCACCGGATACTTTCCGGGACTGGAGCGGACTCTGAATGTGGCTCTCCAGCAAGGATACGACTTCCTAAAATCCTGCCCCGAAATGAGATCCATCCTTCATGACATCCTTCCTACTCCACCGAGAGTGTCTTTCCGCCGCCCACCTAACCTCCGTAACCTCCTAGTCCACCCCTATGAAATCCCCAAACCACCTTCCCTACCTTCTGGCTCCTACCCTTGTAACCGCCCCCGTTGTAAAACCTGCCCTATGCACCCTTCCACCACCACTTACTCCAGTCCCGTAACCCGGAAGGTGTACACGATCAAAGGCAGAGCCACTTGCGATAGTACCCACGTGATCTACCAACTGACATGCCTGCACTGTGAAGCGTTCTATGTGGGAATGACCAGCAACAAACTGTCCATTCGCATGAATGGACACAGGCAGACAGTGTTTGTTGGTAACGAGGATCACCCTGTGGCTAAACATGCCTTGGTGCATGGCCAGCACATCTTGGCACAGTGCTACACCGTCCGGGTTATCTGGATACTTCCCACTGACACCAATCCTTCAGAACTCCGGAGATGGGAACTAGCCCTTCAGCATATTCTCTCTTCCCGTTGCCCACCTGGTCTCAACCTCCGCTAAATTCGAATTCCCACCCACCATCTTAACATCTTTGCCTTGGTTCTCTGGACAGAGCCTCTGCCTCAAGTGGCATCTCTGTCTAACTTCTAACTTCTTTGCTTTCTACAGTATGTCTGCCTAAGTGTACTTGTGTCTGTGTAAATGTGTGGGTGTATGTGCATTTATTTACCTTCCATTTTTTCCCCCAAGGTAAGTCTTTCCTGTCCCGGGATTGGAATGGCTCCTTACCCCCTTCCTTAAATCCCTCATCATTTCCTTTTCCCTCTCCTTCCCTTCTGCCTGATGAAGCAGCTAGGCTGCGAAAGCTAGCATTTTTGAGTGTGTGTGTGTGTCTGTGTGTTTATTTGTTGCTATTACTGCCTGTGCCCCTTCGCCTGGTAAGTGTTCTTCATCTATTTTTTACGTATATTTTTTTCCTGTTAGGAATTTTTCCTCTATAATATTCATATATATATATATAAAATAGAAAAGAGATGACTTACCAAAAGGACCAGCTCGTCGAGAGAAACAAATAAAATCACACACAAACACACATACAAGCTTTCGCCACCACTGGCAGCTTCTTCAGGAAAAAGAGGAAAAAAGGGGAGGAAAAGGGAAGGATATGGGTTTTAAGGAAGTGGAAAAGGAGTCATTCCAATCCCAGGAGTGGAAGGACTGACCTTAAGGGAAAAAAAGGAAGGTAAACAAATACACACACACTCAGACATATCGAAACGCAAACACACCTAGACAGACATTTGTGAAAAGCAAAGAAGTTGGACAGAGATACCAATTGAGGCAGAGGCTCTGTCCACAGAACCAAGGCAAAGATGCTAAAGATAGTGGGCGGGAATTTGAGTTAGCGGAGATTGAGACCAGGTGGGCAACGGGAGGAGAGAATAAGCTGAAGGGCAAGTTCCCATCTCCGGAGTTCTGAAAGGTTGGTGTCGGTGAGAAGTATCCAGATAACCCGGACAGTGTAACACTGCGCCAAGATGTGCTGGCCGTGCACCAAGGCACGTTTAGCCACAGGGTGATCCTCATTACCAACAAACACTGTCTGCCTGTGACCGTTCATGCGAATGGACAGTTTGTTGCTGGTCATTCCCACATAGAACGCTTCACAGTGCAGGCATGTTAGTTGGTAAATCACGTGGGTGCTATCGCAAGTGGCTCTGCCCTTGATCGTGTACACCTTCCGGGTTACTGGACTGGAGTAAGTGGTGGTAGAAGGGTGCATAGGGCAGGTTTTACAACGGGGGCGGTTGCATGGGTAGGAGCCAGAGGGTAGGGAAGGTGGTTTGGGGGTTTCATAGGGATGGACTAGGAGGTTACGAAGGTTAGGTGGGCGGCGGAAAGACACTCTCGGAGGAGTGGGTTGACAGGCTTGGGTTTCCAGGAAGGCTTCCTCCTAGCGTCCCATAAATAAGTTTGACCCAAAGTTTGGTACAGATTCATTGACGACATCTTCATGATCTGGACCAACAGTGAAGAAGAACTCCAGAATTTCCTCTCCAACCTCAACTCCTTTAGTCCCATCAAATTCACCTGGTCCTACTCCAAATCCCATGCCACTTTCCTTGATGTCGACCTCCATCTGTCCAACGGCCAACTTCACACATCCGTCCACATCAAACCTACCAACAAACAACAGTACCTCCATTATGACAGCTGCCATCCATTCCATATCAAACGTTCCCTTCCCTACAGCTTAGGTCTTCGTGGCAAAAGAGTCTGCTCCAGTCCCGAATCCCTGAACCAGTACACCAATAACCTAATAACAGCTTTCACATCCCGCAGCTATCCTCCTGATCTGGTTCAGAAGCAAATTACCAGAGCCACCTCCTCATTCCTCCAAATCCAGAACCTTCCACCGAAGAATCCCAGAAGTGCCCCTTTTGTCACCGGATACTTTCCAGGACTGGAGCGGACTCTGAATGTGGCTCTCCAGCAGGGATACGACTTCCTTAAATCCTGCCCCGAAATGAGATCCATCCTTAATGACATTCTCCCCACTCCTCCGAGAGTGTCTTTCCGCTGCCCACCTAACCTTCGTAACCTCCTAGTCCATCCCTATGAAACCGAAAAAACCACCTTCCCTACCCTCTGGCTCCTACCCATGCAACCGCCCCCGTTGTAAAACCTGCCCTATGCACCCTTCTACCACCACTTACTCCAGTCCAGTAACCCGGAAGGTGTACACGATCAAGGGCAGAGCCACTTGCGATAGCACCCACGTGATTTACCAACTAACATGCCTGCACTGTGAAGCGTTCTATGTGGGAATGACCAGCAACAAACTGTCCAATTCCAAACTGAACAATCCATATCCCTCACCCGCATAATCCTTAACCTACACATCAACTCCGCCAATGAACACACCTGTCAACTCCTATCCCTAATCAAAATCCTCAACCTTTCCTCTCCTACATCTACACCTGCAGTTCAGAATATCCTCCTTCAGGCCAACCACAAATTAGAACAGCATGCCACCCAGCACCTCAAAAAACTATCCAATCTCCTGATCACCCACCTCCGGAAAGGCAACACTCTCTCCCTCAATAACCTCTCCAGTAAACCTCAACCTCCTCTGATTGCACACAAACCCAGTCTCTCCCATCTACTCAATCTCCCACTCCCAACTCCTCTCCCTCCCAAACCTCAAAATTCCAATCCACACAATCCGGAACCACAACATCCCAATTCAGTGGTCAACCTCTCCTCCAAACCTCTCTCCCAATCTGAAACCTCTGTCCTATCCAAAGGGCTGACCTTTAGCCCTACTCCCAAATTCAACCAAACAACCCTTGTGAAAGATTTACTATCCTATACTCGCAGTCTTTGCTGGAGATATCACTTTGCCACGAGGAAAAATAATCCTCTTCCTAATGATCCAGCTCCCCAAGACATCATTCAAATCGAACCCTGCCTAGAACAGTTCCGTCCTCCGTCACAGCGAGACCCACCTGCTCTTCCTCAAAATCACCCTCTTCAAACCTTCCAGGAATTCCTTACTTCCAACCTTGCCTCCCAGTCCTTCCTGAGAAACCTTAATCCTACTCCCAACATTACCGCAGCTGAATCCCGAGCCATCCGTGATCTGAAGGCTGACCATTCCATTGTCATTCTCCCTGCCGACAAGGGCTCCACGACAGTGGTACTTGATCGGCGGGAGTATGTGGCAGAGGGAGTGGGTCAGCTTTCAGATAATACCACATATAAAGTTTTTCAAGGCAATCCCATTCCTGATGTCCAGGCAGAGCTTCAAGGAATCCTTAAAACCTTAGGCCCCCTACAAAACCTTTCACCTGACTCCATTAACCTCATGACTCCACCGACACCCCGCACCCCCACCTTCTACCTACTTCCGAAGATTCACAAACCCAATCATCCCGGCCGCCCCATTGTGGCCGGTTACCAAGCCCCAACAGAATGAATCTCTGCCTACATAGACCAACACCTTCAACCCATCATGTGCAGTCTCCCATCCTTCATCAAAGACACCAACCACTTCCTTGATCGCCTGAAATCCTTACCCAGCCTGTTACCTCCTGAAACCATCCTTGTAACCATCGATGCCACTTCCTTATACACTAATATCCCACATGCCCAGGGCCTCGCTGCGATGGAATATTTCCTTTCACGCCGACCACCCACTTCCTTACCTAAAACCTCTTTCCTTAATACCCTAGCCAGCTTCATCCTAACCCACAACTTCTTCACTTTTGAGGGCTGGACATACCAACAACTAAAGGGAACAGCCATGGGGACCAGGATGGCCCCCTCGTACACGAACTTATTTATGGGACGCTTAGAGGAAGCCTTCCTGGACACCCAAGCCTGTCAACCCAAAGTTTGGTATAGATTCATTGACGACATCTTCATGATCTGGACTCACAGTGAAGAAGAACTCCAGAATTTCCTCTCCAACCTCAACTCCTTTGTTCCCATCAAATTCACCTGGTCCTATTCCAAATCCCATGCCACTTTCCTCGATGTCGACCTCCATCTATCCAACGGCCAACTACACACATCCGTCCACATCAAACCTACCAATAAACAACAGTACCTGCATTATGACAGCTGCCATCCTTTCCACATCAAACGTTTCCTTCCCTACAGCTTAGGTCTTCGTGGCAAACGAGTCTGCTCCAGTCCTGAATCCCTGAACCAATACACCAATAACCTGATAACAGCCTTCACATCCCGCAGCTATCCCCCTGATCTGGTACAGAAGCAAATTGCCAGAGCCACTTCCTCATCCCCCCAAATTCAGAACCTTCAACGGAACCCCAGAAGTGCCCCTCTTGTCACCGGATACTTTCCGGGACTGGAGCAGACTCTGAATGTGGCTCTCCAGCAAGGATACGACTTCCTAAAATCCTGCCCTGAAATGAGATCCATCCTTCACGACATCCTCCCCACTCCTCCGAGAGTGTCTTTCCGCCGCCCACCTAACCTCCGCAACCTCCTAGTCCACCCCTATGAAATCCCCAAACCACCTTCCCTACCTTCTGGCTTCTACCCTTGTAACCGCCCCCGTTGTAAAACCTGCGCTATGCACCCTTCCACCACCACTTACTCCAGTCCCGTAACCCGGAGGGTGTACACAATCAAGGGCAGAGCTACTTGTGACAGCACCCACGTGATTTACCAACTGACATGCCTGCACTGTGAAGCGTTCTATGTGGGAATGACCAGCAACAAACTGTCCATTCACATGAATGGTCACAGGCAGACAGTGTTTGTTGGTAATGAGGATCACCCTGTGGCTAAACACGCCTTGGTGCACGGCCAGCACATCTTGGCACAGTGTTACACCGTCCGGGTTATCTGGATACTTCCCACCGACACCAATCCTTCAGAACTCCGGAGATGGGAACTAGCCCTTCAGCATATTCTCTCTTCCCGTTACCCACCTGGTCTCAACCTCCGCTAAATTTGAATTCCCACCCACCATCTTAACATCTTTGCCTTGGTTCTCTGGACAGAGCCTCTACCTCAAGTGGCATCTCTGTCTAACTTCTAACTTCTTAGCTTTCTACAGTTCTACAGTGTGTCTGCCTAAGTGTACTTGCGTCTGTGTAAATGTGTGGGTGTGTGTGTTTTTGTTTACCCTCTTTTTTCCCCCCCAAGGTAAGTCTTTCCTGTCCCGGGATTGGAATGACTCCTTATCCACTCCCTTGAAACCCTCATCATTTCCTTTTCCCTCTCCTTCCCTTCTGCCTGACGAAGCAGCTAGGCTGCGAAAGCTTGTATGTGTGTTTGTGTGTGATTTTATTTATTTTATTTGTTTCTATCGACGAGCCGGTCCTTTTGGTAAGTCATCTGTTTTCTATTTTTATTTTTGTTTATCCCACCGGGAAAGTTTCCCTCTATAATTTTATATATATATATATATATATATATATATATATAGTATAAAATAAAGATTTTTGACTTACCTAAAGTACAGGCTGGTCGATAGGAACACTAAACACACACAAAAACACACAACCATTCGAGCTTTCGCCACCAGTGGTGGCTTCTTCGGGAAAAAGAGGGAGGAAGGAGAGGAGAAAGGGAAGGATACGGGTTTTAAGGAAGTGGAAAAGGAGCCATTCCAATCCCAGGAGTGGAAGGACTTACCTTAGGGGACAAAAAGGAAGGTAAACAAATACACACACACTCACACATATCCACATCCAAACACACTGCAACACACTGCAGTGTGTTTGGATGTGGATATGTGTGAGTGTGTGTGTATTTGTTTACCTTCCTTTTTGTCCCCTAAGGTAAGTCCTTCCACTCCTGGGATTGGAATGGCTCCTTTTCCACTTCCTTAAAACCCGTATCCTTCCCTTTCTCCTCTCCTTCCTCCCTCTTTTTCCCGAAGAAGCCACCACTGGTGGCGAAAGCTCGAATGGTTGTGTGTTTTTGTGTGTGTTTAGTGTTCCTATCGACCAGCCTGTACTTTAGGTAAGTCAAAAATCTTTATTTTATACCATTTTCCTACCTGGAAGGTCTCCTTCTATAATATCATATATATATATATATATATATATATATATATATATATATTTTACTCACCAGGCGAAGGAGCACAGGTGTGACAGCATCACAAATAAATAAATAAATAAATAAATAAATGAATACACACACACACACACACACACACACACACACACACACACACACACACACACACACAATCGCAAGCTTTCGCAACCCAGTTGCGTCTTCAGGCAGTAGGGAAGGAGAGGGAAAAGGAAATGATGAGGGTTTTAAGGAAGGGGGTAAGGAGCCATTCCAATCCCGGGAGAGGAAAGACTTACCTTGGGGGAAAAAATGGAGGGTAAACAAATGCACACATGCCCACACATTCACACAGTGTACTTGTGTCTGTGTGAATGTGTGGGCATGTGTGCATTTGTTTACCCTCCATTTTTTCCCCCAGGTAAGTCTTTCCTCTCCCGGGATTGGAATGGCTCCTTACCCCCTTCCTTAAAACCCTCATCATTTCCTTTTCCCTCTCCTTCCCTACTGCCTGAAGACGCAACTGGGTTGCGAAAGCTTGCGATTGTGTGTGTGTGTGTATTCATTTATTTATTTGTGATGCTGTCACACCTGTGCTCCTTCGCCTGGTGAGTAATCTTCGTCTATTTTTTATATTTTATTTTTCCTGCTAGGAATTTTTCGTCTTAATATATATATATATATATATATATATATATATATATATATATATATATATATATATATCTCCGAGGAGAATTTCCATCATTAATCAAATACTATATAAAAGACAAGTTGTTGTTTAATGTTGTTACCAAAAATCTCAAAAATGTGTTTATAGATTTACTCAAAATTTCTACACAATGTATGGAGAAAGTGTTTTATATTCTGAAAGTATAAAATTGGAAAGTCCAGGTTGGAATAAATAATATAGTGAGGACAGTTTACTACTCACCGCAAAGACGTGGCGACGAGCTGCGACAGGCACATACAAAAGACACACACATATTTTCCTTTGAGGGGAAAGTTTACCATCAAATCCAAGGCACAGCCATGGGCACCCGCATGGCACCCTCCTATGCCAACCTGTTCATGGGCCGTCTGGAGGAATCCTTCCTAGCATCCCAAAACCTCAAGCCTCTGGCCTGGTTCCGGTTCATTGATGATATTTTCATGATCTGGACTCACGGCCAGGACACCCTATCCTCCTTTCTTCAGAACCTCAATTCCTTCTCTCCCATCCACTTCACCTGGTCTTCCTCAACCAACCATGCCACATTCCTGGATGTCAACCTCCACCTCACTGACGGCTCCATCCACACTTCCGTCCATATTAAACCTACCAACCACCAACAGTACCTACATTTTGACAGTTGCCATCCCTTCCATGTCAAAAAATCCCTCCCTTACAGCCTGGCCACCCGTGGACGGCATATCTGCAGTGACAAGAATTCCCTTTCTGAATATGCTGAAGGTCTCACAAAGGCCTTCACAAACAGAAACTACCCCACAGACCTAGTCCGCAAACAAATCTCCCGTGCCATATCCTCACACACCCCAAATCCTCTTCCTAACACTAGTAACCATCCACAAAAGAGCGCTCCCCTTGTCACCCAGTACTACCCTGGTCTCGAACAACTAAATTCCATCCTTCGCCAAGGTTTTGATTTTCTATCCTCATGCCCTGAAATGAGAGACATCCTGCCCAAGATCCTTCCCACCCCTCCTAAAGTGGTGTTCCGTCGCCCTCCCAACCTTCACAACATCCTAGTTCATCCTTATGCCACCCCGAAACCCAGCTCACTGCCACAGGGATCATATCCTTGTGGAAGACCCCGCTGCAAGACCTGTCCAATCCACCCACCCAGCACTTCCTATTCCAGTCCTGTCACAGGCTTATCCTACCCTATCAGAGGCCGGGCCACTTGTGAAAGCAGCCACGTAATTTACCAACTGTGCTGCAAGCACTGTACAGCTTTCTATATTGGCATGACCACCAACCAGCTGTCCATTAGGATGAATGGCCACCGCCAAACTGTGGCCAAAAACAAGGTGGACCACCCTGTGGCACAGCATGCAGCGGAGCACATGCTTGATTTCAATGGCTGCTTCACAACCCGGGCCATCTGGATCC